>JARACY010000071.1:0-163243 GCA_029255725.1 Scrobipalpa atriplicella
TGTCTACGAATGTGTCTACGTAATATTTTGCTATACTGTTTCGTATTTAAGTATAGAGCTCTCAATCAATGTGATACATTAATTTATCATTAAATATGTACCTAACGTAGTCATTCAATAAATTAGCCAGATGGGTCCAATATATCACATTACTTCACTCAATACGCATTCAGCGATAAAAAGGTTCAAATAAAGAACTTTCCTCTCACTTTCACCACTAACTCATTTGCTGGCCCTTTTCGGGTCTTATAGGAGAAACTATGTTGTCTCTAATAGATATATTACAACAGTACCTACCTACCTGTATACTGTCGGTTGATCATTTGTACTAAATGGCCTTTTATTGAAGATCTACTAATTTTAAGTATTATAACGAAGAAAGATTTTTATATTGGTAATTTAAACGCACAGGCACAGGTGAACTCGTTACATAGGCTGATAGAACTACACATTTTTATACCCTTTTGCAGAACCTGCCAATCTCAATTGGGACTATTAAGACTACTAATTTTCTTTGTTCTGTTATGATTTTTTGGCTGTAGTTGTCAGGAAGTAAATACTATGGCGCCCCAGAACCTAGCTGACCTTCGCATTTTTGCGTCATTGTTAAAATAATCTAATATCTCATCTGGTATAACCTTTCACTTGTTACAATATTCACACTTACCTACGTGATATACGTTCCCGTACCTCTTCGTCTTCGGTATGGAAATTAACGCACCTATAAATCACCAGGAGACAGGTTTTTCATTTGCCACCACCTTACTCCCGGTGATACGTAGTCTATGAGAAAATTCATACTCTCAAGGCTTCGTCATCCATTGTATTTTCCATAGGGAGAATTTGTCATACTCGCTAATACCTATAGGTAATTTTTTCACTTCACTGGACAAGCAGATTGGCAATCTGTGCCCGTACTCCCCAAGACTTTAGTTTTGAAAACACCCTCGAGAAGAAATGCAGTGATGTCATGGGAAGAAAACTAAAGTATATCAGTGACCTATTATGCGGTTTGAAAACACTTCTATCAGGGTTTTATTGGGTCCCTTCTCACACTAAAGCAGAAGATTGTCTCCAGCCAGCAACGTACATCAATATTCCCACGTGACCCATGCCTCGCTTCTCAAGGAATGACGCAGTGTATCCTGGGACCGTGTATCATCGCTTGCTGGCTTCTACTAACTCATTTTTTATACGCACAATTTGTTTGTCAGAATTGCTTGTTAGTTCAAGACGGGCAGAAACATTTGACGTGGAAATATGGCGTCTTATAAGGTGTGTATAATCTTTTGGAGATAATAAGAAAAGATAGTCAAATTAAAAGGGAAAATTATATATTTTTACTGTAGGGAGGTCAAACTATGTCTAAACTATCTAAGGAAAAATGCAGCTGAGAAAACATAACTAGACTATGCAAAAAAATACATACCTACATTCATTTATTATCTTGTATAAGTACTTTCATAGTGTAGTGCTAAATTGCTACGTAGCACAGAGCCTTGACAGCGTAGATAGACGTACCTATAGAGGATGTTTGCAGTGAAAGGGCTGAACCCCAATTTCATTAAGTGGTCAGCAAGTCTGACCGGAAAAATGCAGCGAGGAATTGCGCAAGCAATCGGAGAACTTGAGGAGAGCCGAGAAGTTTCATTTAAAAGAACCGGAACTCGAACACCTTTAAAGCAATATTGATCAAAATAGAATAGATTCAAAAAAGTAATTACAAACAGAAGACGATTTTAAGAGATTGATTTAAAGTATCGTAGTGACGAAAGCTTTAAGTATCACTTGACTATTCAATAAAGATCGACCATTTACATAAAAACGATTCTATTTATTAAAAACCTTTAAGACGTATCCTAATCCTAAATACAGTAGGCTTTCTGACTCTGTCAATAATATAAACCTGACTCATTCATGTCAGGGCAACCATTACACCGAATACCTACTATAATTTACTACGGCTGCTAAATCACAAGTCTGATCTAATCTCCGTCTCATTGTCCTAGATATAAAACCTAGACTGCTCGACGCTACGTTTACTATTAAGATTAGCAAATATCTGACTTGCAACCACGGCACTAGAATACAGAATATACCGGGTGTAAGGGACAGCGTACCAGAAACTGATAAGGGTTGCTCAGTCAACGAAACTAAACAACTATATGAAGGAAAAAAAAAAAACTTTCCCATACAAAATTATCACCTCGATCAGACAATTTCGTTGTTCAGTTTCGCTGACTGAGCAACCCCTATTAGTTTCTGGTACGCTATTCCTTACATCCGGTATATTATACCTTTAGTATTCGTGTTTTTATGTTCATTGTTTGTTATACGAAATGGTACAGTCAGCTTCATCCATATAAAATATACTGACAGTGGTGAAAATAACGACTCAACGTAGTACGTTCATATCAGTAAACTTAAATTTATCTCTTCTCTCTCTCTACCACGAGTTGTTTTATGTGCTTGCAAAACAGTAGAGATGTAAGTAAGTAAAGTACCTATGTCATAGTTTTTGTTTTAATTCTATTCCTGATCAGTGCTGATTGATTAGATTACCTATTAAAGCCGTTTCATAGTTCTGTCGTAGGATGGATCGAATTTAGTTATTCATTTTAGCAATTCAAAATATTCTACATAAATTCCACTTACTTAGATTAATTGTTAACGCAAAGTCTTACAGCCTTAAGACATACAATTCAAAATCCGTTTTAAGATTCATAAGGATTAGACCTATCTTCTATTTATTCAAATCCAAGTCAGGGTAGTCTTCACAATATTATCGGCAGATTCAAAATGGCGGCCAAAATCGTTTCTAATATAAATTCCTACTGTCGAACCCAGCTCAGTAATTGTTCTACTGCTCTTCAATTATAAGCCTTTTGACTGTTCGTTTCATTAGGAAAAGTTCTGCCGTGAATAACAAAATAGGTAAAAACGAGTTACCTCGGATTGAGTGATATCAAGCATCTTCCTGAGGAAGTGTGATATTTGACGCAGTATTAGTTTAGTAGATTATTTTAAAAGAACTCTTATCTCTAGGGTAATAAAATTGAGGTTCAAATTTTGAGAAAGGCAGAGCGGTAACGGCCTGTTACCGGTCACTGTATGATATCTAAAAGCTCATAATTATAAACAGTTTTTTTTTTTTTTCATACAACTTGTATGAGCTGACAGATATTATTATAAGTACGTTCGTGACTGAGACGTGAGACAGGGGTATATTTACCTACTAGTAATAGTTTTATGACATCAGAATTTACCTTTGATAAAAATACTCAAAGACGAGGATGTCAATTGACGCCAACAAATTCTCTCCTATACCTTACTCCAGTACCTACAAGTGTCAAAACTATAAGGTAGATATGGTAATCGACCCTATTTGCCTGCGTCAATCGCACGACTCTCGCACGATACTTGAGTCGTGATAAGGATGGTTTCAAGTTGGACAGTGATGTGGGTAGATGTCGTCTTCATATGAACTCCGATATAGTCCTTATTCAACTTGCTTCCCTAATGTGTTGGACACATTTATAGTTTTCAGCTTATTGATTTATTGTATAAGGACAGGTTTACTGTAGGAGTCAAAATTATGTGTACCAATTTAAAATTTGCTATTTTTTTGCTTTTTTATTTACCTTTCAGACTAATAGAAGTCAGTAACAAGATCAAAGGATTTAGGTGTATTGCAATTGGATGGCCAAAAAAATGTAATTGTTTATCGCTATTGCTGTAAACAATTTCATCTTTGCCTCTCATTTCTTTGCTTTTTTTTCTCTACAGCCTACCCGAGGGCGTGGTCATATGATCGTATTAATTAAAAACGTACACTACAATACAACATACCTAAACCAACCAAAATAAGCACAAACAAACTTAAACATCGGTTTGAAACTCACAAAAACACATAAGTAGTACCACTTCCAAGTCAAATGAACGTTGCAGTTGCAGCTCACGACTGCATTGTAAACGTCTTAATTAACTGACGAACGTTCAGGAAATCCCCCTCCGACTCTTTGAGTGTCTAGTCACTAGACTAGTGGTCAATAGGCTCTCGATCCGTAGATCGTGGGTTCGATTCCCGCAGGGGGAACAGAATGTTGGTAAATTTATCTTTGACAGGTTTTCCTCGCTTTATGCAGAACGAATCACCCTTTAGGGCCGCCACCATTTAGGGCCGAGTTGACGAGACATCCGCTCGTGTCTCTAGGGTAGCCAGTAATTGTAGATTAATACACTATCTGCTGACCTAAGGCCTAAGGGTCGTGTCACGTACAATATCAAACTCCTTGCATTCAATTAAATTTACTGACAAACCTATTGACATGCCATTACAAAAACCTATTACCTACCAGTATACAACGATGGAAACAAAGGCTGAGAGCTAATGACAAAAACTGAGCTACTGAAATGACAACTCACTCATTAGTTCATCATGATACCGAGAAATTGGAGATTGAATAAGGAGTTATTCATCTTCCTGTAATTTGTTTGTGCAGTAAATATGAATGAGGAAAAGACTGCACAAAAATATATTTTGAGACACTTATAGATTACATTGTACTTAGTTACAATAGATCGACAAACACAGAATCGTCGTATTTTTGTCTCTGTTTGAATTTATTATATAGATATAATCGAATAAAAATATAACTGTTTTCCAATTAAAATTGCATTCGTTTTCCATTATATTTTCTTTACCAAAGTTGCTCAGTTATTTTAGAAGAGCCCTAGTGCGATTTAGTGCGAGCTTATCGCTTCATCGGCAACCTAGTCTGCTGTAGTATGAGTATAACGCTTTACTTCTTCTAGAAACACTTTTAAAAGTACATTTAACTGATTCTCATACGTACACACACTGTACCCAGCTACCAGCAGCAGCACACACCAAGCTTAAAAGCAGGTATTAAAACAGTCATAACAATCAAAACTTGCGCGGAGGGGTGTTCCTGAAAAACTTCGCTCGTAACAGTAAGCTGAATTAATAAGTAATAGGGTACTATGTAAGGGAGGAAGTTTTGTCTCGGAAGAGTGCTTAGACATCTTGTAAATATGTATTACATCTATTAAAGTTAGTTTAAAAGTATTTCCATGGGAGTGGTATAGTGTAGGAGCCATACCTTTACGAGTAGCTGCAAAGAATACGCCAACTGATTCAAAAAGTTTACAATGAGAAATACAAAAAACCGCTGTTACTGTGATAAGTAAGAGACAGCTGTATTTACTTACAAGCAGAACTAATAGGTAATTTAAAAAAAGTATCATGATTTATTCCACAAACATCATAGCAAAGCAACATCCACTTCACGTAAAATTGGACCTTCTTCGTGAAAAAATTATCATCAGCTTTCAAAGTTTATAAACTGTATCATCGGAGCACTCGAAGAGCAATCAGCTTCTGATCTCCAATCGAGCAAACGCTCGCAGAAAAATCAGGAAATCTCATCGGTTTTAAACTAAGCAAAGTACAGGAGCTGGCGGTATTTTGTGCCGACTCTGCTACTTGATACATGAGGGTTGTTGCCCACAGCGTGCGATGCGAATCGTCGGCTACATTTGATCTTTTATTCCCATTCTTTTTATTATTTGCGATGGGTACTCTGTTCTAGTCTAGCTAGACAAGTGGTGATCGAGATAGAGTCAACGTCGGAGTGAACTAACCCAGACCCAGAAGGCATTGGTATTTCTGCATGTACACTGACTAACACATGGACAATTCACCACAGATTTAGAGACTGTTCATCAGTCCCTCGCCTAAATTGCAACACACTGAGATCCTCGGCTCCCTCTACTGGTTTCTACAGTGTGTCGGGGAAAAGAAGCAACAACCTATATGTTTATTGCTTTTACTTCAACAAGGAATAGTTTACTTCAATCGCCGAGTGTGGAACGCATCGGATCGCAACGCTTTCTGGTGGATGAAGGCCTTATAGACCGGGAGTGTAACGAAATTTCCCGGTTAGAAGCAAACCGATCGTCGGATGATGCTCGCGGTAGTTTCAGTGTTTAGTGCAGTTTCGAGTGGTTGCTGTTTGTTGCTTCTAGTTGAGCGAAGCTTTTAAGTTCGGAATTTGAGTATTTTGCGATAACGAGCGATTGAAGAGCAAACATGTGATAGGTTTGCATCTTTTTTACTCGATTGCGGAAAGTAAAAAGGGTATAAAAATGTGTAGTTCTATCAGCCTATGTAACGAGTTCACCTGTGCCTGTGCGTTTAAATTACCAATATAAAAATCTTTCTTCGTTATAATACTTAAAATTAGTAGATCTTCAATAAAAGGCCATTTAGTACAAATGATCAACCGACAGTATACAGGTAGGTAGGTACTGTTGTAATATATCTATTAGAGACAACATAGTTTCTCCTATAAGACCCGAAAAGGGCCAGCAAAATGAGTTAGTGGTGAAAGTGAGAGGAAAGTTCTTTATTTGAACCTTTTTATCGCTGAATGCGTATTGAGTGAAGTAATGTGATATATTGGACCCATCTGGCTAATTTATTGAATGACTACGTTAGGTACATATTTAATGATAAATTAATGTATCACATTGATTGAGAGCTCTATACTTAAATACGAAACAGTATAGCAAAATATTACGTAGACACATTCGTAGACACCTAGTCTACGAATATCATACGAAAGTTAGCAAAATACACAATCATTGAGCCGTATCTACAGCTGCAAGTAAACTAAAAACAACAAAAGTTCACTAATGACACGAGTTACGCCAAACTTTTGGTACTCAATTAGATAGCATTCGCTCAATTTAAAGTTCAAAATAACTAAAAACTTTCTTGGTAGTTTATTTTATAATTTCTAGTAGGTACAATTATCTAGAAAAATCCTATCTGGCTAAAGTCTCTTTGAAATGCGAACGGTTTGCTTTTAATACATAACTCGAGCCGTTAACCGGTCGGAACCGGATATTAAATCAATCTAGGGGGCGACATCTGCCGGCGCCGACAGTTATTAGCTCAATACCGGCTAAATTGATTACATTATACGCTGCAGTTATGTACCTATACCTACCTAGTTAAGTACTGCAACAAATTAAATTTCAGTTGCTTGCAAACCGATATACGGGGTGTAAGGGACAGCGTACCAGAAACTGATAGGGGTTGCTCAGTCAACGAAACTGAACAACTTTCACCAGGAAATTCTTTCAGGAAACAATTTTTTTATGTTGTTTCATTATGTCGCTTTGATTATATCAGTAGGTACCTATACTGAAATCTGTAATTTCTTTTCCCTATTACCAACTTTTCCTTGGTTAATAAACGTTGGTGGAAAATTTCATGAACATTTCGAAACCGCCTCAAAAATTTTAAATCCTGAAATATTTTTAAAATACTGTACGTGATTTATTAAGACAACAGTTTTATCTCTTTCCTGTCTATTTACCTTTTTTAAAATTTTATACCGGGTTTACGTAGTCGTAGCAAAAGTCTACGATTTTACTTATTTTCGCAATTTCGAAATTTTAAGTTTGATATTTTTCAATGCAGTATAGAAAAATATTCCATTACAACATAATTTTGAAGGTATTGAGTCCAATTGATGGAATATAAACTCATATAAAGTTTTTAATATCAATTTACATCACCAGTATGAAACCCAGTACAAAGCAAACCGCAGACCACATGCTCGTTACAGCGTTTGTGAATCAGGAATTCAGGAGACAATTTGATGGCCGATATAGCGCCCTAATTATTACTGCCTCTGTAGTGTAGTGGTTAAGACCTTGGGCACCCGATCCGGAGGTCGTAGGTTCGAATCCAGAAGACCGCATGCTCGTTACAGCGTTTGTGAATCAGGAGTCAAGTGATGGACGATAGCTTCCTAATTGTTACTGCCTCTGTAGTCTAGTGGTTAGGACCTTGGGCTCCCAATCCATAGGTCGTGGATTTGAATCCAGAAGACCATTCATGCTCGTTACAGCGTGTGTGAATCAGGCAGGAATTCAGGAGTCAAGTGATGGACGATATAGTTTGTTAATTGTAATACTGCTTCTGTATTTAGTGGTAAAGACCTAGGCAGGCGCATTCAATGATTTTTATACACGCGGGATACGAAATATCGACGGAACGCACGGATCATCGTTTATTTGGATTATAATATTTGGTTTCTATATATGGCGTTTAAAAACGAGAAACATCCCAGTAACCCTAAACTCTACGCCTCTCAAAAACCCTGTCAACAGGAGTCCGTGGCGCGGCCGCAGTACAAACCAAACATTTGCGTTGAACTACCGACTGTCCACCGCTTTGCAGTTTACGTCACCTCTTTGGAAACATCGAGTCCGATACCTCACTTCATGCTGCAGTATCGAACTATGAAACGATACGATACAGTTTTAGGCCCGTATTTATAATCAGCTCTCAAGAGTGACAGCGAGTTTGAGTTCGTATCAGAAATGTCATTCCAGTACAAAATTAACTGTAAAATTCGCACTCAATATTGCTCTTAATCTTGAGATCGCTTTATAAATACGAGCCTTAGCATCTTCCCTCGTAGCTTTCCGCTACGCGATAACGAATATTTAGCTTCTATCTCCATACAATCTGACAGATAGAAGTAAGACAAGGCTATCGCGGCTGTATACTACGGGGGCAGAAGCGAAAGAGGTACTAACACTCTTTGGCTCAGTGGTTAGACTGGCACAGTACAATGAAGGTCGTGAATTCAAATCCCATCTTAGTGAAACTTTTAGCTTTTATTTTGTATTCATAATTACAGTAGCAAAACACAAACATAGCAAAAAATGCCTGTGACGCAACACCTAACGTGCGTGATCCATGTATGTGTATAATGTTAACCTAGGTAGGTACTCTTTTCAGCCGCAGTCCACCAAATTATAAGTCAAATATTCATGAAGTTAAACTCCTTATGGCGCGAGCAGTAATCGTGTGTAAATTAATGCTAATTCTTTACGAAACAGCAGAATCCAGCTGAATATTCCGGATTATTATTCATGCGGATTTCCCTCTGTTCTGTCCCTTCTTTTTCAAGAAAAATGCAGTTAAAAAGTTTACGTTTTGAGCCAGTAATACTGTCGAATATTATACAGAGTACTTTTTAATTTCGAGTGTGTCTAAATCCTACATAAGAGATAATTCAAGTAATGGCCAGGCAGCGATCTATTTGAAATAAACAATTAATAACTACGCTTGCCAATCCGAATGCGCCTGCGAAACCTAGGGAGTATGGCAAATACCTACCCTCTAATTGAGAAGTAAAAGTAGTCAACCCCATGTACAGCAGGGGATTTTCAGTGGCTCTTATTTATTAATGAAGAAAACAGAATATGACTGTGTTGGACCCTTTATAAACCAAGATGCAGGGAGCAATCTTACTGCGGACTCCTCATTCAAATTCCGGTCGAGACAATTACCTGAAACAGACGAAAATAATTGGTAAGTAAAGGAAACCATTTAAATATTTCATGCTGTAAATTATATTCAAATTGGTCGATAAGTTATCCAAAATATAAAATAAGGACAAAAACTAATTGGCAAAAATAAAGTAGGATTAGAAATCAAAAATTCGAAAAAGAGAGATGTATTAAATATATATGTTACGGCTAATACCCGAAGTGCGGCTACACCTAGTTTTAGCCGGTTAGAACTAGGTGTAGCCACTTACTCTTGGCTAAACCTAGTATTAGCCGATTGTTTTCGGGTAAAACTAGGTCTAGCCTTCATCATGCCGGCTACAACTAGGTCCAGCCATTCCCTGTTGGCTAAAACTAGGTCTATCCGATATCATTCCGGCTAGAACTAGGTCCAGCCATTCCCTGTCGGCTAGAACTAGGTCCAGACAATCCCTGTTGGATAAAACTTAGATGCGTGTCCCGCCAAGCCTTCCGCCCCGCGTCACACTCATGACTCACAGCATCTGCAGCAGCGGCGCGGGGTGGAGGGCATAGCGAGGCACGCGCCTCTGCAGGTTGTGAGCGCCAGGTGCTGCTGATCTACTGCAGGTCTACTAGCGAGTGTGACTCACAGCCTCTGAAGCAGCAGCGCGTGTCTTAGTTTTATCTAACAGGAATTAGCTGTACATAGTTGTAGCCGGCATGCTATCGGCAGAGCTTTTTTAGATAATAAAAAAAACTCTCTACGTTTCTTTCTGGCGCTCACAACCTGCAGAGGTGCGTGCCCCGCTATGCCCTCCACCCGCGCCGCTGCTGCAGATGCTGTGAGTCTTGAGTGTGACGCGGGGCGGAAGGCTTGGCGGGACACGCATCTAAGTTTTATCCAACAGGGATTGTCTGGACCTAGTTCTAGCCGGAATGATATCGGATAGACCTAGTTTTAGCCAACAGGGAATGGCTGGACCTAGTTGTAGCCGGCATGATGAAGGCTAGACCTAGTTTTACCCGAAAACAATCGGCTAATACTAGGTTTAGCCAAGAGTAAGTGGCTACACCTAGTTCTAACCGGCTAAAACTAGGTGTAGCCGCACTTCGGGTATTAGCCGTAACATATATATATGTTTCAATAAATAGTTTGACAGCTACTATCAGTCAAATTAATATGATGACATCATATCAGTTACCTTTATTCAGAGATAGGTATGTGCTCGTATTTGCGAGCAATTTAAATTGAATTGAAATTCCAATTGAATCCTGAATATATTAATGAATCTTCATATTTAGACCCATACTTAACTCATCATAATAAAGGGCTTCCTTCTCCTGTGAATATCATTTATAAATTATAACAAACAAACATACATAATGGAAAATCGATAGAGTCTGATTTATTTACCTTCCTGAACATGGCAATATCATCAACATAAGATGTTTAACAATCATTATAATTACGGAAGTATAACCCAGAGGAATATTGAATCTTAATTTATTGTCATGACTAAACAAAACTTCCTGCTTATAAGATCGATAATAAATATTAACCACTGTCAATGACCAGTGTATTTCCCTTATTAAATTATCGGATTAATGTACATCTTCAGAAGATTCTAGTAATCTACTATCTGCTTGTCTTCCAGGCCAGGGTATAGACAGTATAGAGATGGCTGGCAGAAACAGTAACATCAGAACAATGACGGTTTTTTCATGCCAAATCTTGCAACTGAATTTTAAAGTGCATTTATTGTAATCCAAATGCACTTTACAATTCAGCCCACTGTCACCGTGGTCGTTAGTCAGACCAACAGAAATATAAGTTAGACGTTAGCGCGGAAGCAAACGGATCTGGAAACCACATTAGTGCCCTGAGCATGTCCTAACTCGTGTCTGCATTAGGAACCAGCTGTCATATCGTCCCAGTTCTTGCTAAATGACCTATCTGCCTTTTGATAGTTTTCGAGTGCAAGCGTTTTGCGGTTTGGCGCTGTAATGATGACACTGTGGTAAAGTTAGTTTTGCCTTTATTAATGAAGTCATAACGTTTTACTATAGTAAAAAAAATACCCTTTAAGTAAGTGTTTGCCTTAAAGCTCTAAGTGTTGTATTAATTGACTTATACTTAATTAAAGCAGATATGACTTTTTGTGAGAACTTTGTTTTTTATTTTTGTCAGTTAGGACCGCAGTGTTTGGTTTAAAAATAAATAAAATTATATCAATCATTACAGTTTTCAGACTTATTCTTATTCATTGGCAGTAGAAATGATTTAAAATAATGTTTTTAATATATCCTATCACCTTAAATATACTTCATGTACTGAACTGAACTACTGATTATAATATTTAATGAAATTTTATTTAGACTTAACATAACAAGAAGGTATTATTTTCTTTATTGTAAAATCATCTTTAAATAGTATCATCAATTAGTTTGTATTTGCCTGTGTTTACTAAGAACAAACCCATAGCATCCCATAATAATGTTATTTTTTTAAATTTAATTTTATGAGTACCTTGTTGCCGCATTTTCAATAATAAGGCCCAAGTATTTCAGCAAGATCATCCATCCATTTGACAAGCTGTCCCATTGGGATGGGACTATTATCATCCGTGTCTGTAAACTCGCGTAGCATGTGGGAAGCAGTTAACTCCCCTGCAAACCACCAGCCAGTATCTCGGATCGGAGAGAGCAAACTCCAATGGGACCGCTCTTCTGGAAAGCTTGGTGATACGCTTGGGAACGATCGTCTTCTGAGCTTGAATACTAGGTCTTCATATTGCCGCTGTAATGCCATCTCTATGTACAGCGTGATACACGCGACAGTGTGATCTCAGTTGTTGACGTCAATCACCAGAACCTGCAAGACATGGCTCAGGTCAAATCCCATATCTATGTCCAACGTGATACACGCGACAGTGTGATCTCAGTTGTTGACGTTAATCACCAGAAGCTGCAAGACATGGCGCAGGTCAAATGCCATCTTTATGTCCAACGTGATACACTCGACAGCGTGATCTCAGTTGTTGACGTCAATCACCAGAAGCTGAAAGACATGGCTCAGTTCAAATGCCATCTCTATGTCCAACATGATACACCCGACAGTGTGATCTTAGTTGTTGACGTCAATCACCAGAAGCTGCAAGACATGGCTCAGGTCAAATGCCATCTCTATGTCCAGTCCAAGTGATACACGTGACAGTGTGATCTCAGTTGTTGACGTCAATCACCAGAAGCTGCAAGACATGGCTCAGGTCAAATCCCATCTCTATGTCCAACGTGATACACGCGACAGTGTGATCTCAGTTGTTGACGTTAATCACCAGAAGCTGCAAGACATGGCGCAGGTCAAATGCCATCTTTATGTCCAACGTGATACACTCGACAGCGTGATCTCAGTTGTTGACGTCAATCACCAGAAGCTGAAAGACATGGCTCAGTTCAAATGCCATCTCTATGTCCAACATGATACACCCGACAGTGTGATCTTAGTTGTTGACGTCAATCACCAGAAGCTGCAAGACATGGCTCAGGTCAAATGCCATCTCTATGTCCAGTCCAAGTGATACACGTGACAGTGTGATCTCAGTTGTTGACCTCAATCACCAGAAGCTGTCAGACATGGCTCAGGTGAAGGGTGGTACTGTGCACCACGCAAAAAAAGTCTTTCGAGATGGTGCTGAGGAATTTGATCGGGCGGTATTTCCCTTAGTTCATTGTTAGGTTTTGGGATTAAAATGACTAAACCGAGCCATGACTTAAGCTATATTCTCTCTACACAACAAGTCATTACCACCTTTTATCTTGCCGGACAGGAGAACACGAAATTTTCTTTTTCCTGGGCCAAATGCAGCAGATAATAATAATAATCAAACTCAAAGCACGGAAACTTAAATCTATGTCATAGAGCTGAGTTGGAGATCCTGTTCGTACAAAAGGCCTCCTTGCAGCTCGGCTCCGGCCGTCTTTTCCTGGTTCGATCGGTGCTACGAAGTAGTCTTCAAGGTGTCTCTCAACTGCAATGTCCTTTTCGGCTTCAACTGAATGTCTCGTCCTAATCATCGACCTTGCATATCAGTTTACCCTGGGAATAACCAGCGTTATGTTTGTGAGCTGAAGACAGAGGCGGTGTATGGAAAGGGCCTCTCGCTCGAACGCCCTCAGATGGTTTCCAGGCTAGGCTGCATGTTTTGGAAGTTTTTCCTTTACTTTTCAGTTAAGTCACTGAGCTTGATATTGAGTGCATAAACCTAGGAGTATGGTACCATCGCCTCCTGGTTTTGTGTTTCTTGTAGGCCTGAATCAGACTAGCCAGATTAGTCTGGGATGCTGATTCAGTAGCAATCAGAATGACGGTGCTTCGTTCCACTGTGCCTTTCCATACATCTTGGGCGATCTGTACTGGTTTTGTACTCAGAGAACTTTTGACACCACCCGCAAAGGTCCCCTAGGGTATTTTTAGCAGTGTTGAAGGTACAATTTGTTCCAGGATATGTTCTTTGCGTTCAAGTGCCGATGCTGGTAAGAATAGAGGAATGTGGACCTTGTAATTGTCAGCAACCTGGAACTTGGTCTGCGGCGCTTTGTAAATAGCGAGTAGAGGTCCTCTGCTCCGTGTTAGAGTTGAATAACAATGGCGTACATCGATTTTAGTTGTTGGTGGTCGATGGGCTGGAAAATGATGTGTCTCTTCACCAGCATTGCCAGTCCTCGGTACGCTGCTGGTCCTTTCCACCGTCCATACGACGTTCTTTCTGCAGGTAGGTGTGGTAATCTGGCAATGTGGGACCTTCAGTTAGCCTTGGGTTAACCTCGCTGATGAATACCACATTCACATCCTGCTCCCCTCAAGCACGCCCCCATACCACAGTGATGTGGCACCGTGTAAATTAATGCTAAAGACTTAATTGCAAAGATAACAAGGTTTATATTCGAAAAAAACTGTTGTTTTATACGCAAAATAATGTCAACATTGCAGACAAAAAATCTGTCTAACAGTCACATGTACATAGTTCTTAATTTTTGGAAGTATGTGAAATTTAAAAAATCTCGCTAACAGTTATATGTACAAGAGACGGTTTGTAAGAATATTTATTGCCTTGTTGTGCAGATATGCCAAACACAAATGTCGATTATCTTCTAAACGGTAGACGATACAGAAACGACTGTTAGAGAGAACTTGTTCAAAAAAAAAAGAGGATCCTGATGGTATGGTCAGTGTAGATAGGTCCGTTTGACAGATAGGTCTGTTAGCAAGAACTGGGACGATATTTCCCCCCACTTTAACCACTCAGGTATCAATTCCTCCCCCTAAGCCTTTCCCCCACTCTTGCATCTGTGACACAAAGATGGAATTGTGCATCTCAATTGAATAATTGAGAATTTTAGCTTCTAGTGAGATAATAAACACCTTTTTTAAATTGGTGACCCTCAAACCATGTCTGACGTGGCGACAATGCCTTTTTATGAAATCAATGGCAGACTTAACTTTATCTGTAAGTACCTATGTATGTAAATATTAGACGAATTTAGGTGCTTCTGGTTAGCTGGGTTTGATAGTTGTGTAGATAAAACCCAACCTCCTAACTAAATACTAGGTAGAGAAAAGAGACGATGAAATAAACTCTACAATATAAAACTAGAAAAACTAAGTAAATCCAACACAAAATCTAAGTCTTTACTTATGGCTGATATAACTACTTATTATAAATATTCTTCATAATTTGCTTCTAAATTTTACTTTGAAATCAATGTGTGTATTATGCCTACCAGTTTCCGCTTTGGAGTTAGCGCGCAAAATTGCCAATCTTATTTTTTGCAGCCTCATCATTGGCAGATCGCTAGCATAACGAACGAGTAACATAACAAGCTTAGCTTCACAACATAATAACACACTTGAAGACTCTTTTACTGTTAATAAATCATCTTTGCTTTCGTCGAAAAATATTAGGTTTTAAAATAGCTCGCGGACAGGATCCCGTGGCAAAAATTAATCTTTAACAATTTCCGGTTATAGTAGTTTATTAATGGTATCTTAATCTGTGATGTGATGATACTTTAAAATCTGTTCAAGTAGTTACAAACTCGGTTTCATTCTCTTTGTATTATTCTCTTCGCGCCATTTTTAAACAGAACGTCTGTAACCTCGACCGGTCACATCACAACGTCAACTTACAGAGAAGTGCAGAATGCACCACCAAAGTATAAGTAAAGAACAGTAAATTTTCATACAGGCGAATGATACTGGCTAAAACTATTTGATTTACAAACTGATGCGAATCGAGTTCTAAAAGCAAGTAGTAAGTAGATTGTTATGTTACTTCCAAACAGAAACAAATTCTATAAATGCTTTGTTAATCCTACCCCGTAAAGGATTATTTATGCATGATTGTATGTATATGTGTCATGATTGTATGTGTAAAAAATCGTCCACCCAATCATTATTGTTACTGTGCATATTAGAAGAGTTATAAACTTTACAAAATACTTGCGTATATCGATCAGATTCCCCCTTTTTTAATGTTTACAAAAGTGAGAGTGATTAGGCTTATTGAGCTGGTTTTATCGCCGACTCTATTTCAAAATATTCGAAGATGCTTTACTCTTCCTCATTTCTACTGTAACATGACGTAGATCGTACCACGCCGTACCACTCTCGCTAGGCCGCGACGGCGGGCCGCGTGACTGCCCTGCCCGAGCGGTTTGAGATGACGCGCCGCTTTTGAGTATTCATTAGTTGAGGTAGGTACCTGGGAAAACCATTAAGATTGTATATACCTACTTAGGTATTTTTGTGTGGTCTTGTTTTGTAAACAAGATGTGTGTGGATGCGTTGTAGTTGCTAATATAAAATGAAAACGTACATAGAATCCCGTCTACATGGAGGTGACGGAGAGGCTGAGCGACGACAACAACTTGATAATATTCGTTTTCACCACGTAATAATAAAAGACAGGACATAGCCACTATTACAGGGTACATGCACTCAGAAGTATGTGATTCTGATCATAAAACTGAACAACTTTTCCCAAAGGGTCAAAATACGAAAAAAAAAACTTCCCATCGCTAACTCTGTTACGCTATAATGGTGTAGATAGGAAAGGTGAAAGTTGTTCAGTTTCGGTGACAGAGCAACCCTATCACTTTATGGTACGCTGTCCCCTTACACCCGGTACAATTGTTTATTTACAGGCTCAATTCCTGACACGGGGAGTCCCCTGCCACAGAGCACTCAATAGGCTCAACTTTGCGTGTCTCTGACGTGACTGAAGTGGGTTTTTGAGTCAAACGATCCGATGAATCCTGGACTGGTATCAGAGTTTTAAACCGCCTAATAGCACAGCTAATAAATAGACCACTGACATGGTTTGAATAACGACTACTATCAAATACAACGATCGGGCGGGACCGGCGCCTTAACGTGTCCGAAGTACGGAAACATTTTTCGTAACAGACCATAGGATTTAGCCTGATTTGTCCTAACAAAATTGAGTCTCACGAAGTGATAAATTGACAAACATCAACTTCGTTTTTTTCGCCTGTGCTAATCGAACCCAAGACCCATAGCTCAGACCACTAGACCACGGAGGCACTCAACAGGCTCAAACCTGCCTGCGTGTCTCTGACATTTCCATTACGCTGTGTCTCGGGGATTTACCGTCGGATCGCTATCTTTTCTCGGCTCAGCTGTAAGTCCGCGGTGCTTATGTAGCAGATGGCATAGTGCTTTTATTATTGGAATATTCGTATTGAAACTATTACCTACAAAACGATTTGATCCAGTATGTACTTTTATCCAGTATGTCCTTTTATCATTGTAAAAGCTTTCAGACTGACGAGAAAGCATCACACCAAAAGTTGTCAAATGCAGCTTAAACAGTATTTCACTCTTATGCCATAAACGGTTTACCTACTCTGTTAGGGCTACAGACGTGACTGTACGTAGACAATGCAAATCATAACGTCCCCCTTCCCATCCTTTTATACGCCAATAAACTGCAGAATACTTACTAAGTAGATTACATTGAATAGCTTTAAGAGGTTTCTATTCAAGTGAATCAGTTATGTTCTCTCAGTGGATGTGACAGGTTTAGTAGAAGATGGACTCAGAACCAATTGTTGGATTGCTTTTACTGAACATAATGAATGGCTACTCTACTCGTAGATTGAATTCCTCTATTATTAAATCGATTACATTAAAACTTAGGGTAGCAAGCAACGCACTTGCGTAACTATCGGCGGCGGAACCTTCGGTCGTACCTGTACGACACATTAATGGGGATAAAAATGCAAAGCTAAATGCAGATGGCGCCACTGTTGAGTGTTCCAAAAGAGACCAATGAGAAGACACAAAACTGACATTGATATTGATATTAACAGATTACTGACCAATCACATGAAAAAGGAACACTCAACAGTGGCGCCATTTAGATCTCAGTTTTTAAGCCCATTCTGCCGCCCGAATTATCGATTTTACGCGGTCAATTTTATGGCGCTATACAAGAGGTGCTTATGGTGATACTGGGTGTTAGTAGTAACTATACAGGGAGTTGGGGGTAATGCGTAGATCGTGGATCGGCTCGACCAAAGCATTCCGCAGGTGTTTTGTATTCAATATAAAAAGCATTGACAGCGTGTTAAACGGAACCTTCGGCGGCATTGCCGGCGGCATAGTGTGTAGCAGGCTTTAGAATATTCCTTCATAAGAATATCCAAAAACTCATGGCCCCATTCTGGGCGCCAAATTTCAGTTGTAAGAAAATCACGCAGTTGCCAAGATTGCCCGAGATACCTCATTGTGCAGTTTGAAATATGCATTACGACTACATTACATCTTGATGTTACAAAGGCGACGACGCCAGCTCTCTTATACAGCATAAAAGGCATATAGAGTTGACAACAATATGGTTGCCTTGATGTATTCAAAACTGCTTCTTTCGTGCGGAAATATACTTATTACAAAAGACTTTTCAGTGCTACAAAATTGAAAATACGAATGAGTATGTGCACCCTTTGTGTGTAGTATAGTAATTTCTGTTGTAACAGGATATAAAACCATCATCGTCTTCGATACACCGAAACTTATTTAGTCGCGAGTGAAACCGTGAAGCGGGAAGCTAGAAAACATATTTTTCGAACTCAGAAGTGAACTTCCTAAAGTGGCATTTGATAACGGCTTGAGAAAAGTTAGGTAGGTACTTCGAGTCAGTTCCGAAATTACTTTAGATTTACGAGAGGATATAAGGGACGATCACCAAACTTGGTCAAATTCTTTCTTTTGAGGCTGCAGTTTATACCTATCTCACTTTGCATCTGTCAAACGCGTCTTTTAAAAAAAAAAATATTAATGGCGAATCTATTGCCTAGATTGCAATCCACTGTTCTCTTTCTATTGGTTTCTACAGTATAACCGGGAAGAAAATCAGCTGGCACATTCTGTATTTCTTATCACTAAGAGTACAGTATGGAAGTAGATTCGTATAAACATTTGTACTAATTCTCGTTACGATTTGTAAACTCTTTGATACTGGCTTGCTTTAGCAGTAGGTACGTTAAACTAAACAATGTAACCAAAACATTATTGTACCGTTGATTGCGTGATTTGATTCTATGATTAGGATTATTTTTTAAACGCTTATTGGATGGAGGCCTTCTTAAGTTACTGCCTCTTAAATCACCACTGCAGGATATCCGTGGGTTTACCGTACTCTCCAGGATTCATAAGTGGATTGGCAAACCCAGAAAGATTTTATATTCACAGAGAATTAATTGTGCTAGATGTATAAAGGGCTAAAGATTAACTTATTATTGAACCCATGACCTAAACTCAGCAGACAGTCACTATACACTGAGCATAAATCCACTCAAAATCTCCAGTACTTGTAATAACGTGAAGCGAAGTTTTTATGGGAGTAGGAAGTTGGTTTTGAAGTACCTATATATTAACGTCGGAGTTACAAGATAATTCTAAGTATTTCCTCTTGTTTATGACTATGTAAAGTTTGCTCTAACTTTGCTGTTGCCGTTGGTTCCGCATATTAAAAATAATTCCACAAATTGAACATTTTACTACGTTTTTTTTTTTAAATTCTTTTAACTGTTGTCTGTAACATACGTAAAGCGTTGTCAACCAGAAGTAGTATGGTCATCATTTTACAGAAACGATTATAAGCATTCGGAAGTAAAAGTAAGTAGAAAGTTTCACACTTTTTTTGCCCTATATCTTGTAATAGGTGAGAACATAAATAGTCAATGAAGATTACAATATAAGAAGACAGAGAAGTTAAAGTTTATATATTTCCTACATCACTGTTCATTGAATTAAATTATAGTATTACAAAACTCTCGCTAGCTATTTCACTCGAACATTCCACGATTTCGACCTCACCACCTCTGCCATCATTGGAAAGGCATGCATGTATAACAAGTGCTGATAATATTAGGTACAAGCTAAGACAAAGACATCAACTCAAAATTTAACAAAAAAAAATGCCGACCATGCTTTAGTTTAGGGTGTCCTCGGAGTTAGACTTGAGCCGAGAACACCGGCTAGGAGTTGGAGGGCTATTGTTTTTTTTTCATATTGCAACCTGCCTACCTATCTAAAGGACGTAGCCCAAAGAAGGGAAAAATATACGATCATTTCATAGACATTATCTTGAGGAGATCTTAAAGAAATAGGATCCTTTAAGATCCTCTCCAAAACCCGCATTCCCATCCATCAGTGGCCAAACTAAATCTACATGTGTTGTGTAGCAGCGGTAGACATTTCGATAGTAAGGAAGAACATCGACTCTACATGAGTGAGTACGCATATATGTAGATGTGAGTGAGTACTCATATAGATGATGTAGTACCTATCTATTTCTTTATGATCTCCTTCAATAGCCGCTCTAGGCAACTAGGCATGTGTAGCAACTAGCAACGGCTGACATTTCGCGTTTTCCCACCGCGGCCATTGACCCGGCGCCTGCGCAGGTACGGACGGTGTTGTGCAACGAAGAGCCACTTGTATTACTGCCCCCGTGGTCTAGTGGTCTGAGCCACGAGCTTCCGATCCAGAGGTTGTAGGTTCGATTTGATATTAGTCAATCAATCACTGTGTAAGATTTTTCTCTGTTTCATCTTATTGCCTGTAAGCAAATGTACCCCGTGCTTTGGAGGGCACGTTTAGCCGTCAGCCCCGGTCGCTATCTTGGATAAGTAGTTTACACAAACCATTGTGTAAAGATCTTATTAAAGACAGCGACCTCTAAAGACCTGAGCACCTTTTCAGCGACCATATCAGAGGTGGTTTAAAAACTCTGATATCAGTAATCATCGTTTCAAAGAAGACCGTGGTCGCCGACCCCGCGCCTGCGCCGATCCGGACGTTTTTTTGCAATGAAGAGCCACTTTCTGTGTTACTGGATACTATAAGTAGGTCTAGTTTCGCAGTTGACGTTGATTGGTTAAATATTGCTTGGGTTCGGTTTAAATCGTGCGTTACGTAAAGGTGATGGATGTGTGTTCGAATGTTCTTATCATTACATAACATACTATCACGCCTGTATTCCTTAATGGGGTAGGCAGAGCGTCAACGACCCAAACAAAGGTCGTACCGCCACGTCTGACAAGTTTTGAGGGTTGTTTACATTACATTACAAAGTAATATCAATATATGAAGTCTGAAATAAAATTATTACACCCATACCCTTCACAAGGTAGGCAGACTATCAACGGTATAATAACAGAAGTTTTCGCTACATTTAATTAATTTCAAAGAACACAACCCGTACTCACGTCACTCACGTATCACGTCAGTCGAAATTTTAATAAACCGAAAACCGACTTTCACAGGATGTTCGGTGATGCTTTTGGCAGAAAATTAAAGCATCATCGGTGAAGTACATAAAAGTTAGATACATTTTCGAAATAATGTTACATCTATCAAGCACACGTCTCAGCTCTACATTCATAGCTAAAAATATCATCACAATAGCATACTCCAAGTTTTTGCTCATAACCCCTTACTAATGTCTTCGTCAACATTATTACAATGGACGTTTTTCCATTAGACGGCACGTCCATGGCAACGGAAACGGCACGGTATCGTCGATGGTATCGTGGAAGAGATAATGTATGAAAATCTATGAAATTATATAGCCTGCTTTTCCACTTGACGGCACGGCATTGATTCCTACCGGTATCGTCGCCGGTTTGCCAAACTGCATGTGTTTTGTATTCGTACGAAAATGCGCGTCATTGCTTTTGTGTGTGTGCGCGCTCAGATTAGAACTAGATGGCCTAGTGGCAAAACAGAGCCACGGTATCGTTATTATGCCGTTGCCGTGCCATCTAGTGGAAAACAGCTATGGCGGGTGTCATGGCGCCGGTACAAGCGCAGTGAAAGTGTTCCCACGAGATGCGCTTGCGCAGAGTGTGGTGCAAGTTGTATGAACGGGTGCCTGACTACCTTAGCAATAAGGCCGCCTATGCTGTACTTGTATGTTGTTGTTATCTTTATCTATTGTGTGATCACCACTATATTAAAGACAGCGTAAGAATCAGTCTGAACGGTCCCAACTAAGCATAAAATCATTTTTGATGTCAGATACTTCAGTCTCCATTTTCCTAACTACGAATACAAATCGTGTATATCCGTGAAATATCCTCAATCTCCAGATTACGACTCAGATGAAAAAATCGTTACTTATTTACCGCGTAAAAGCGTCATGTTTACATTCTAGAATAGAATAGAATAT
Source organism: Scrobipalpa atriplicella (assembly GCA_029255725.1). Taxonomy (NCBI): domain Eukaryota; kingdom Metazoa; phylum Arthropoda; class Insecta; order Lepidoptera; family Gelechiidae; genus Scrobipalpa; species Scrobipalpa atriplicella. The sequence continues at coordinate 22,113 of JARACY010000071.1, forward strand.
ATTTATTCTCAGGAAACAGTACAAGCTTACAACAAAGAACCACACTGTAAAATATAACATCAGAATAATGTAAACTACACTGCCCAGGGAAAAGGGACTGACTCAGCATTTTGTTGCAGAGAATAGTACAAATACAACTCTAAGTAGCACTGATAATTCTGTCAGTACCAGTTCAATATTTCATTCTCTTCAATATTTATTTTTTCAATCCATCCCAACATGCTTTATTTACTTTCGTCTCGAAAACAATAACCTTTATTCAACGATGTTATGTCAACTAGATTTATAAAAACAGTATCTTGTATAAAAAATATGGGAGACGTAACACAATTTCAATCACTGTTGATGTTGACCCCAACTAAATCGTAACGATATTTCTCTGCTCTGTGCCTAAACTTAGTCGTTATTACTTTTATGAAGTTATTCGCTACCTGCTTAATTTTATATAAGTAATATTATGATACAGTCAAAATTCAATATAAGGTAGGTACTATGTTATGGGATACTCGCTACCTCCTACAACTTGCGTGTCTCTCGAAGCACCACCTCACCTCCAGGTTTCCGGGTCGTCTGTAGATTGACTCGTCACGCAATGTACTTACTTGTGCGTATCTCCAAGCGAGCATTGTCATACAGCACTGATCTAGGATCTAGCATAGAACATGAATCCCAACAGAAATATAATGTTAAATTGTGACAATACTCGATTGTACTATTAATTTAACTTGAACTGAACAAACATAAGGTATTATTTTTTTATAGAACCTAGATACTTATTGAATAAAGTATGATTTCGAGTGATTTCGATGAAAAATGTGCCATTGAACTATTTTTACTGTATTTGTTTTGTATCCTTCCTATCTATTACCGGTTGGAAACAACAGATTCAGCACAAAGAAATCCAGATTTTTGTAGGTTTAAAAAATTTCTTTTACTCAGTTCTTGGATCAAATTTCTTTCCACAGCTAGGATCTCAAATCTCTTCCCAAATTTATTTTTTATTTTCTCTCATCGGCTATTCCTTTAACCTTTACTTTACGAGCTGGAATCCCTTGTGGCTTGTGGCTAGCTTTGAAAGCCGTGTTTTTTAGCCCGGGGTAAAGAAACGGACATAGATACGAGTGCCTAGAGCTACGGAGGAACTCATATTTTATTATGTAAAAATTACGGTGCCTTTGGAAACTGAATCGTAGAGCGGTTTTTCTATAAGAGCAACAATATTGTAGGTATTTTTTTAAAGAATGGGAGAAAAGAAACAGGCAACAGTTTATGTGCCTATTTATTAGTTATGGAAAGACTGAAACCCCATGTATAAACTAAAAACACTAAAACACAAACTTTTTATAAACTCTATCTTGAATGGTTCCCATTTGCCAACACCAACTTCTTTCTATGTTATAGAATTTATCTAATACATAACTATTCCACTCTAAGATTCAAATACCCTGCAGAAAACCAATAAATTACCTATAAAATACAGCCACTCTGCAAGTTTCAGTTAGTTAGCCCCGCTGTCCTCCCATTGAATTTCAATGGTGCGGTATATTCGGTCGTCGCGTCCTATAATTGGCCAATGAAAACCGTTATTGGACTGAGAGGTGCTTGCAATGCCGCATATGTACGGGTAATGGCTGGAAAGTAACGTTCGATATTTGAATTATTGTATGGCGAGCATGGTGGGATTCTTTTTAAAAATATTCAAAAACCGAACGATAAATAATTCTGGTTAGAAAATAATCCTGACGATTGGAAACAGTAGAAAAGTTTCCTAGAGTTTTTTTCCTCTGTACTTTTATTTTTATGTAATAATAGTACCTACTGAGACCGCAGAATAAAAACTTCTTGTGCTAAGTATTGACTGAAACTTATCATAATATAGAGCTATTTATGGGCGCTTTTCCACTAGACGGCACGTCAACGGCAACGGCGACGGCACGTTATCGTCGACGATACCGTGGAAGAGATAATGTATGAAAATCAATCAAATTATATGACACGCTTTTCCACTTGACGGCACGGCACCGGCACGTCAACGGCATGGCAGTGATTCCCACCGGTATCGTCACGATACCGTCGCCGGTGTATGTTGTAGGATGAATCCATAATTCGAATTTTCGCGATAACCCTAGGCAGGCATAACGTTTTTTTTTTAATGTGTGATTCTACAGATGATGAGTCACTGACTGTTTTTTTATTACAAATTTTGATTTTTCACGATAGCCCTAAGGGATATTATGCAAACTTGGATAATATTATAAAACGGTGCCGATTCTGTAAATAAGACCCAGTGAAAATATATAAGCGCTTAGAAAGGGATGGCAGTAGGTATAGAATGGACGAACTTATTTTGAGCTTGTCAGTTGAAGATTCATATTTATATTAATTTATTGCATTTACATGGTTAAAGCTTTTATTTAAATCTCTTTTAAGGTTCCGTACCCAAAGGGAAAAAACGGGACCCTATTACTGAGACTTCGCTGTCCGTGTCTGTCTGTCTGTCACCAGGCTGTATCTCATGAACCGTGATAGCTAGAGTTGAAATTTTCGTAAATTATGCATTGCTGTTGCCGCTGTAACAACAAATACTAAAAACAAAATAAAATTAATATTTAAGGGGGAATCCCATACAACAAACGTGATTTTCTCTTTGTCACCGCAGGCTGTATCTCATGAACCGTGATAGCTAGACAGTTGGTATTTTCAACGATGATGCATTTTTGATGCTCCTATAACTAAAAGTAGGTACTAAAAACAAAGTTAAATAATTAATATTTAAGGGGGGCTCCCATATAACAAACGTGATTTGGTTGAAACGTAAAGATAACGCGTTTTAAAAACCTGCTAGCGACATCTGGAACAAAGAAGATAAAATAATATCCTACTACTAATATTATAACTGCAAAAGTTTGGATGTTTTTACTCAATCACCATCATGCTTAATATGTTGTATAGATAAGGGCACCTACGGAACCCTTCGTGCGCGAGACTGACTTACACTTGGCCGGTTTTTTGTAACGTTTATTAAAAAAAAATATAAATACCGACTAATAATAAATCTATACAATTAAAAGGGGTGATGAATGATTTTTGTGCTCATTCATGCTCTTGGCCCTTTATTTTCATTATTGTCTAATTATTCTAGTTTCGGCAGTTTAAAATAATCTTGATTATTGGATTTTGTAGAGTAATTGGGAAAATTCGAATTATCAAATCATCCTACGACATTTCTACAACTTAGAGGTTGGCAAATATGAGGGCGCCACTATCTTTTATATGGCATCACCAATGAGCAAATTCTTATTCTTCTATTCTCCTCATAGAACGATAAAAAACAAGTTTTGATGCTTGAATTTTTTTAGTTTAAATTTCTGTTTAGTCACTGTAGTCAGTAAGTTTCTAGTAAGCCATTGATAATCTATCTACCCCGTATGGCATACAGGCGTGACTATAAATATTAATATTATGTATGTACTGATTTATTGGAATGAGAAAGTAGTGACGAAAGTAGCGAAAACGGTTTCCATTAATTATTGATGCTCTGCTTACCCCGTAAGGGATATAGACGTGACTATATAAGTATTTTCTAATTTATTGGAGCAAAAAAGTACAGGAGAAAGTGTCAGTAAAGGTTTCTAGTTACTCACTGATGCTCTGCCTACCCTGTTAGGGATACAGGCATGACTGTATGTTTATGTATGTATAAATAAGTAAATTAGAAAGTTGCAGCCATAAGCAAAGTGATTTTTTAATTGAAAATGGAGGACTTTTTCAAGACAGCTTCACCCCCCTTTTTCACCCCTTCAGGGGTTGATTATAAAAATCGTTGAAACACGTGTTTATTAATTTTACATCATTAGCCTAAATCCAAAATTTTAAGATTTTAACTTCGAAACTTCACGGACTGTCATACAAACTTCCATCACCTATTTTAACCCCTTAGGGGGTAAATTTTGAAAAATCCTTTCTTATTGCACCCCCCTAGACCTCATAAGGAACCTACATGCCAAATTTGGAGTCTCTAGATCCAGCGGTTTGGGCTGTGCGTTGATATGTCAGTTAGTCAGTCAGTTTCTTCTTTTATATAATAAGATATTTTTAAATTAAATACCTACAATTATTATAAGGGTGGATTTCTATCATCAAACTGAACAACTTTCCCCAAGGAACATAAGTCGAAATATGAAAAAAAAATTACCCTCCCATTCAAATTGACTCCGGCAGCTGACACCATTTGTATGGGAGGGTAATTTTTATTTTTTTCTTATTTCGACCTATGTTCCTTGGGGAAAGTTGTTCAGTTTGATGATAGAAATCCACTCTTAAAATATTTGTACTTAATTTAAAAAGCCCTTATACGTAATATAGATAAGGAAAAATAATAAAGTACCAAAATGTATTGATGAATGCTTTATGTACTTGAATGTCACATTGATAATGATAACAAACATCGATAACATCTGCTTACTGCAAAACCACATAAAATAAACTACATATTCATTTATTGTGAACACGTTTTGAAGTTACATGCTACTATTGCACTTAGATATTGCTCTGTAACTGATTACACACCAGTTTTATCTGCTGTTCTTTTGAAAACGGCTCCTAAATCAGATAATAATCTATCAATCCGAAATTCTGCCATACATTGCTTGAACACTGTATAGTATGATCATTCGTACACTTTTCTGTATCGTTTTATTCATTATTGCCGCAGCTCTTTATAAAAAACAATTTGGCTATAAATAAAATTAATTAAATGCACAAAAACACTGAAAAATATGATTTGTTTACATTTATATAGAGACGGGGACATCCATAGAAAAAAATACTGCACAAATGTCAAAACCGGCAACAAAATCTATGGCCAACAATACGCAAGTAAACTGTTAATTTTACCAACATGAAAAACAAAATAGAGATGTGCTGCGTATGCTACATAGAATATATGGATATCAATGTTCATATCGAATTATATTACCATTGAAAAATATTTTTCCCGATTTCGTTTTAATGGTGGATGTGTATTTATTTAATATCATACCTCCACCATTAAAACAAATGGTTACACAATAAATAAGTCAAAACCATATTTTTTTATTTTTTTTATTTACTAACGGGATCCGAACATTTTTGTACGTAGACTGGTATTTTCACACAATCTGCATAGTATATACCAATTTGGTTTCTATTTCGGTACTTGTGAAATCGAATGGCACCGGTTACGAGTAGTGATCCTGCGCCGCTCAAAGTAGGCACCATTTTGACCCATAGTTTACATCTGAAAAGTTCATCATGACTGATATTTGATATTATCATTAAAAAATCATCTCATCTGGCTTCATCGAGAGGAAATCTAGCCAAAAATTGGCGTTTAATGCCGTCTTTTCTTCCTGACCTTAGGCCACATATTTCACAGCGCCGAAAATTCATTATAGATAGATAAGAGAGATAGATAAAAAATTTATTATCACTTTCTTACAAGTCCTGAAGGACAATTACAAGTCCTAACAACGTTTCACATGTTTGCTAACTGAAATTATCTTTAAACAAATTAAGAAAAATTAGAGAAACAAGTAAACAATGCTTTGTCAACACAATACATGTCACTGACAAAACATAACCGCGGAACGAAGATAGGAAGAATTTATGAAAGAAAGAGTAAGACTGAGGAAGTGAATGAGATAAAAATAGTCGCCATTAAACTTGTTGCCCGTTTCCTAGACTTTTATTTTTTTATGGAGTTGCGACAGACTTTTAATACATGTCGTTGTCAAATTTGATAAACAGTGATAGTTGTTTCGGGTTGCCATTTGTGAAGATATTTTTAAATATAAAAACATTAATTTTAATAGGTACGTACTAAGGTTTATGATGTCTCGAGCTTTACGATTTCTCGGGCTTCTCGAAAAAATTATATATAATTCTTATATAATTCCTATTTGAATAGTTAAAAATTTCGCAAAAATATTGCTCTCCCACCCAACCATATTTCCCGAGTCGGTAAGAGCCCAGATTTCCATGCTGGACAGGGAGTAATAGAAGAACATAGAATGTACCAGCTGCATCTTCCCCCGGGTATGCTGTAAAAATCATTTTAGGGTCACTTTTTCACTCGTTTTGGTGATATGCATTGGTGGCCAGATCATCCGATTTAACCATTCTAGAATTCTGCTTATGGTTATTTTTGAAGTTTTTATGTCCTATCACCCGAAGTTCTGGAAAGAGTGATAAAATCTATACAAAACAACCTTCTTATCGTCAACTCTGGTGGCGGCTATTTGGCCAAGATTATTTTCTCGACTTTATGAAATAAGTTGTATTGAATTAAATGAATTAAATAAACTTATTTCACAAGTAGAACCAAATTAAATAAAAAAGTTACAGCAAAAGAACATCGGATGACTACTTTTGCCACACCCTGTATATTAATACCGAAATTTTAAGATGGGGCCAATCTAATTCATAAAGGCAAAATAAAAAATACGTTACATTAACTTTTTATTTTTAACGAGACTATGAAAGAGAATTTTATTGAAATATGTGTCAGTACAGTACTCAGTACTGCCCTGGAAAATCGAGGGTGACTGGCTACGATACCGTCGACGTCCCGTCGACGGCAATATCGTCTAGTGGAAAAACAGAGCCACGATATCGTGACGTTGCCGTTGACGTGACGTGGACGTGCCGTGGACGTGCCGTCTAGTGGAAAAGCGCCCTATAGGTGGCATTTTAACATTTTAATCGTTCTTAAATTGTGAGTTTAAAATACCTATTTTATTTCTGTATATCTTTGTTTTGCAAAGTTTTTTTTTCAATAAGCCAATATTATTGCAGAAGTTATGTTCTCAAACAATAATAATTTACAAAACATCACGAAACGTGTTCGTTAGATAAATACTTCCTGCTATTAAGGCGCATCGTTAATTTATAGCTTACTTTCCACAAGCCAATAATTAACAACTACTTAATTAACATCTTCAAATGGCAACTTTACATATGCGTAAAGAAGCGGCTAAGTAAATTTTATGCTTCATCAGTGTTGCCAACGTTACGATAGCTATCCTTTTCCGGTAGTGTATTCAGGTAACAAATTTACAGCTAGTGGTATAGGTAAATTTTTGAAAATAAGTTATGGTTGTTGAATGGACGGACGACCCGATGAACCCTGTGTCAGACTTTCCAGATCACTTAAGTGTTATTTTTTTGTGTAAGTATTAAAGTTAACAGCAAGTTTCTCTGTAACCAGTACATATGAAGTAGTATGTACGTTTTAGTACACTGAAAAAAAATAATGAGGAAAACTAGTTAAGCTATTTAAAAAGTACCAAACTTTTGTTTTAAGCAACCAGACTTTGACCATAATTTACCAAATATTTAGCAGTTAGCAGAACTTAGTTTTGTTATTATTAACATAAATAGTTTGCAAGTCACAGTGACTTGCAAACAAGTTTGGTTACTTTTAGATAAACTTGTTTTTTCAGTGTGGTGTAACAAAACGATATTAAATCAACATTTTAATTCACTTCTAAGAGGTTGTTGTACCTAACTTAATTTTATATCATCATTTATATCATAAGATTATTTGGGATTCTATAAGATAAAAATAACTATGTAGGATAGGATTATCGAACCAGAAGGTGATATTTTACGATAATCTGGTGCTGTTCGATTATTCCCACTTGGCAACACTATGGTTGATATACAGGTGCGTATGTTCTAATGCTAAAGTTAGAACTAAAAATAGTAGGCAGATGCTCCTACCCGAATGGTAAAGGTCACAGGCTCTACCATGCCAGTATAATACCTGGATCATTTACATTTTAATACAGGTACGAAGATCTATGGACGGCTGTGTGATTACAGGCTATTCACTATGTTTCAATTATATTTTTAGAATAATTAATTACGAGTAAGTGTATTTACAATTTTTTAAGCACTCGCGATTGTTTTCACTTCAACTCGCGATACGTAGGTATTTAGGTTAAACATAGGAATTACCTTTTATCCCGACGTTTCGACTTGGTTGTACAAGCCGTGGTCGCGGGTCAACTAAAAAAGGTAATTCCTATGTTTTACCTAAATAAGTATCGCGAGTTGACCCGTTCAAATAGAAAATAGGTACAGGGAATATTTTGTATTGCTGGTGTCACTAAATTTGCAGTACCTACTTAACTAGCTAGTTACTACCGAAATCTTTGGGACGTTCTACTCTAGTGAGTGGCTCTCAGAGAGTATACCTAAATAAAGCTATGCAACTTGTGTTTCTGTATTTTGTCCGATTTTATCAATAGTAGGCGTTTTCTATCATGTTATTGCACATGCACATGTACATAATTATTAGGATATTTCATCTCTATTCAACCTACAATTTCAAATTTGCTTATCTACAATCTATTCAATCGAACGCATCTTGAAGATTTTCGATTCATTCAACCGCGCCGATCCGAGGATGCTTACGCGCATCTTCAATGCAACATAATGTATGTAAATACGAGTAAATGTCACTTGCCGGCTGGCTGTAGAAGGGTGATGACCTAGGCACACATAGGCCGCTAATAAGTAGGTATTTAAACAAAACCTAGCTTTGGTAATCCTGCGGTATGGTAATATTGTGGGACGGGTTTTGACGTAGGAAAACGAGTTGGTGGTATGCGGTTTATTGTTTGAATTTTTTTATGTAGCAACAGAGGTCTGTGAGGTCTGATCTTAGACCTAGATTTTTGGGTTAGATTACATCAATAAGTGCTATTTTATGCTATTGCAAATCTGTTCATAAGATATGTATAAGTACTAGTCGTCACGTCAGACAAGTAATAAATAATTATAAAACATAGTAAAAATTACAGCATTGATGATGCACTCTCAAAGTCAAAACATAATTATGAGGTCAAACTTTTGGAAACTTAGTATTAAATTAAAAATCTAAATTACGTCACATTTGGAAAAAAAAACTTTAATAGCCCGTCAACGTCCTAACAACCCTGCTTGACTTTTATGTAAAAGTAGATCCAAATAAACAGAGATCCCTTACCTGTAAGAGAACCTAAATAAAAAGTACATTAATTATAAGCTTTTAAGTACTAGGTACAGTCAGCATAAAAAAACCATTTGTAAGTACGCCCGCTAAATACATGATAACCTGCTCATATTCACACATTAAGGTATAATTGAACGTTGCATATCAAGTTTAATTCTGCTTTTATTTTCGCCGAGAAAAAGTACCTGGCATTGAGTGTAGGTAGGTTCGTTGCCCGTGCGAGGCCACATTTCTCGACGCAGAGGAAATAGTCCGAGATCATTTCTCCACTTGCAAAGAGAAAATAAAAAATCGTTGTGGTCAAGTGTGAATTGGGTATTTTTGAAAGGTTCTGTTTATTCCATTTTTGGTTTTGATTATGTATCGACAAATATCTAATAGTTCCCTATATAAAGGGTTCATACAAAAACAAAACCTCTCAATAGGTAGGTAACCCCGAAACTAAAATATAAAAAATCGGTAAAAGTTTTAACACTTATTGAACAAAGTCACCGATAATTAATTTTGTTCTGTCTTTGCATAAAAAAGGTAAGGTCAATAATTAATTTCTTTAACAATAATTAATCTTCGTGTCTGACAAATTGATAGATCGTTTGAAATGTTGGATAATAATGTTTGATTTAGGTACATGAGTTACAAAATTGACGAACTTTACCAACCGCTGTATAGTGAGCGCGCGGTAGCTACATCAGATCTGTAACCAATATTTTAATCTAGGCTAGAGTCAATAGCAAACTAGATAAAAGTCTATCGAGCCATAATTTCTGGTTGTCTTAAGTCATATCAAAAATTTTACTATTATAATTTAATTAGTGACCTTTGGAACCATTTAGAATCGTACCCTAAAACTTGACTGGGCTTAAACCTGCAAAGTAAATGTCAAACAGTTTCATTGTAGGTACAACACAGCTATGCTCGTTTTTGCTCACAGAAGGAATGGATTGAAATTAATGGACAATAAAAATACTTTTCTCGTCTTTATTCATCTTTGAGCTATTTCCTCTACGATAAAAATGCCGACTTGCTATTGTTGTGGTTAGCATTTAATTCACATACATAATTTACTATGACTTATTTATGAAAACCAGTAACTTTTACATAAGAGAACAATAGTAACCTACCCAGTGACCACATCCTTTTACATTAATACGTAGGAGCAGCTTTATTACCTACATAGTTTTGTGATAATACATACATTTTACCATCGACGAAAAACCCTACAAAAAGGTTATAAATGCGAAAATGTTATGGGACTCCCACTTATTTATGATTATTTATTTTATCCTAGTGCAAATTAGGCACACTTTTTTTTAAAACGAAAACAAGATACCTAAGTGATAATAGGCTAAGTAATACTTAGCTTACTTTTATGATGCTTTTCTATTATGTTGCATGGAAATACTTACTCCTATCTACGAGCAACTTCTATTAATGTGAGCATATAGTGTGCAAATAAGAAAATATACCTAATAAACGTTGTAAATTGAACTTATATGGTATGAAGATAGAGGTTTTAGTGATGACCTGTCTTAAAACTGGATGTGTTTATAATATTTTATTAAAGTTTTTTTAATTATCTTATTTCTTTCTGCCTTTTCTTGAAATTTATCGGTAGCTTTTGATGAAATATCTTATCAAAGTATCTAATAATTTATCACATCATTTCCAAGTCACCTGTATCCACAAAATGATACATCTGTGTCTACTTGATGAAGAGAGGATGTCCAGGTGGTCAGCCATATTGGATGAGCAGACACCTAGACCAGTAATTAGTGCTTGTTTTAATTTTATAATTAATTCCAGCTTGTTATAATATGGATGTAGAGGATGTTGGGATGTTGTAGAGTAGTGAGCTTAGCGATAATACACACACTAAGGCTCGTATTTATAAAACAATCTCAAGATTGAGAGCAATATTAAGTATGGATTTGACAGACCGTTTTGTACTGAAATGACATTTCTGATACGAAATCAAATTCGCTGTCACTCTTGAGAGCTGATTATAAATACGGGCCTTAATACTGGAGGTATTACTCTATTCCTAACATTATAAGAGAAAGATGTGGCAATAATTTTGGTTAAATATTAATTTAAATGTGTTTTCACTCAATCTATAGCATTGTTTTTCATATTTGTCAAGTTTTTTTTTTGTGTACTAACCATTTCTGGCTATGCTTGTCAAATCTGGTTTGATCCAATTAATAGTATACCAGATTTAAGACCTAGGTACAATACAAGCTAAACCAAAGGGCAAAAGCTTTGAAGGCGCTCTGCTCTATATTGCTTAGTATAGTATGTTCGTTTTTGTCAATTAACTATGTGATTTTTTTTTGTTTCATAATGTTTTAGTTTAGATTGTTGTAGTACCTATATTACTTTGCCTTAAAAAAGATGATATTTTTTCTATTTTTACAGCTCTTCACTATCCGCTCCGCTGACCACCCTGCCTACCTCCCAGTCGCCGGCCAGTTGTTACTGCAATGATAGTTGAGCATAAGAGAAATGATTTTGCATGAATAATATCTTACTTTGTGTCGTTTCCGCTCCGCTACCCGCTCTGTTGATCACCATGCCTGCCCCCCAACTCATCAATGAAGGCTGTCAATCGCCGGCCAGTTGTCACCGGATGTGATGGACAGCTGCAGTTCCGGTTAGGCGTCACCACTGAAAATAAAACTATTGGATGATCTAGTTTAGTTGCACTAGTTATCCTGTGGGACCGCTTGTTAGTGAGCAAAGGATGGCAGCCATATATATTGGAGATAAAAAAATGTAGAGTTAATTGTATACTCTGTTGTGTTATTAGTTAGTTATTTTCATAATAATGTTAAAAATAATTGTAGGTGTGTAATGTAAAATATTTAGGTGCTTCATAATTTAAAACAAACAAACAAAATGATGTTGCTTCTTACATTTGTGTATAGAAGAATTATTGCACCCTCTCCACATGTTTCTTCTGAAACACCTTTTCCTATTTTTCAAAGCAAACTGCAATAGGGCGCCAAATAAGGCGCCCTTCATTTCCCTTTCAATTTTTTATTTGTGAGTATTACCAAACCTGCTCCACACCTACAGAGACAAAATAAAAGGTAGTTAGTAAGTATTTTCATCCTGAACATTATTGAGTAAATATTATAAATACTACCACAATCAGTAGGTAATCATGAGATGACTTAATCGGCAGAAAAGATATGAAGGATACCTCTTTCCTTCATGTGATTGAAATTTCCACCAGAGGTGTTACAATTTCCCATGAAAATTAGGAAACATGGAACCAAGACGCAAGGTGATTTTTTGAACACGACGACGGCGATGAATTCATACGAGTTTTATAGAGTTAAGACCAAGGGCGGATCTTACACATTAAAAAGCATTTAGTAGCAAGCTGGCGATAGCAAAGTAGGTATGAGTTGTTCATAATATAATAATAAACCTAACACCCACTTCCTTTAATTAAACATCAATACCGTTAAATTGCCTACTTACTTAAAAATGTGTACTTAATGGCCTCGATTCGGTGTAGCACATGATTTAAGTAAATAAGTCTATCCCTCTCATTTCCTGTCATGCAAAAAACAAAAAGGAAGGACGGACGCTTCAGTTAAAGAATCTACGGATATTTAAGTCATGATGTGAAAGAACTGTCGACTACTACATGTTTGAAATAAGAAATAAAAATAAGTTCGTTTGTACGGCCGTCCCTTTCTATTCGCTCATACGACTTGTTCTTACCGAATTGGCCCCATTGCCTTCTTAATAATATGTACTTATTAAAACACCAGTCAACATAATTAACGGAACTAAGCACTTATAGAGATGCTAGTAATAATATTATTTTCTTACTATGCTAGACCATTAAGAAGGCATGGTCCAGGTGTCCGTTTTTCCCACGAAGTACAAAATAAAAGCAACAGATGGCAACACCGGTTCAGCAATTAAGGGAGGATGATCTTGGCAATCTAGTTTGTGGGGGTGATAAGATTTTGTGCGAGAAGAAATGGATGTGGCATCAAGTAGAGTCAAGAGCAAACCCATTTCTTTTTCTTATCTTATCTTATCTAGCCTATAAATGATCCCATTTCTAATAATAAAAAGTACATCTTTTTCTGAGCAGTTAGGAAATCGTTCGATGACATCAATACGTACCGCAAGGCAGTGCTTTGGGCCGGACGCTTTTCCTTTTGTATATTAACGAACTTTGTATACAAGTAAACAAAAAATCTGATATCCTTATGTTCGCTGATGAATACACGGAACATCTTGGAGTGATGCTCATGAGGTTGCCGATTGCCGAGAATACGTTAAAAAGAGTAACCAGTTGGCTAGGCCTCCCCAGACCCGGACCAACCGGCCGCGGTCATCAGTAAAATGCTTGTATTAATGAAAGCGACTGGAAAGGAAATTGACTATTATTTCGTCCTTTCAAAGGATTTCTAGTTCATTATAAGCGACAAAGTTCTATTTTCAAGCAGATCCAATGTCTTATCTTATCATGCACTTTTTGCCCCTAGGGTGCTCCAAGGATAATCTTCTTAAATCCTTGCAAATAACGGGCTGAACGGATGTGGCGCTAGCATGGCCTATTAAGAACCTCTCTCTGTATTGATAAATACCTCCCCAGACCCGGACCAACCGGCCGCGGTCACCAGTAAAGGCTTGTATTAATGAAAGCGACTTGAAAGGAAATTGACCATTATTTCTGATGAACGATAGATAGCGTTAATAAGATCTATTAATCAGGCCCCTTTTTAATTTTATGGAAATGCTTGGAATTTGTTCGCAGAAATTCCAAGCATTTCCATAAAATAAAAAAGGAGACCTGACTTATAGATCTAGTTAAGGAGATTCTATGTTCTTCACTGAACATTATCATGGTCAATTTCCTTTCAAGTCGCTTTCATTAATACAAGCCTTTACTGGTGACCGCGGCCGGTTGGTCCGGGTATGGGGAAGGTATTTAATCATTACAGAGAGCACATATGTTTAATAAACAGGTATAATTTTCTTTTATAGCCTCACTGATACACAGTTTCCTGCAATACAACATTTACTTGGCAAACTATAAATTTAAGTGAGACTTTGAAATATGATGAAAAATTTGCAAGATGGAGACACAGTTGAAATATTGTAATGGAAGGATTTTTTTCAGGAGCTCGAAAAGAATAATATAAAATAAACGAAAAGAAAATGTACAAAATTTTTAATTTTTATTTACCTTTCGGTGAACATAGTTTCAAGTTATGAGTAAATATCTAGATTTTAATCAGTTTTACGAAGGAGATCATGACCAAATAAAACTTCATAAAGAAGTACTTATCTTTTATAAAAATAATCTGCTTAATCATTGTGTTCCCGTTATGGTAGCCTGCCCTCATAAAGAGTTATAGAGTGGACACGTTATAAATTTTTCAATGAAAGCCTCTCGCACGCCCCGAGCGGATGTAAAAAGGCAGATTGAAAATAGAACAATAAAAAAATAAAAATAAGCAATCAATCGTGGTCCAAGATCAAGGCTTGAGCTTGGTACAGCCTTCCCACGGCTTTGTACACCTGCAAGTCCGGCCTAGAGCTTACACAAGCATCGGTAGATTACATTGCGACGACACGAAGCTTTTGCAAGTTTGTGTAAGCTGCGCACTTTACATGAGAAGAAATGATGTTACATCCTCAGCTTGTAAGATACAAGCTTACGGATTACGGATGAACCAGACTCTGATCGGTAGTAAAATATACCTATCTAGTAAATACAGCTTTTTTCTACTGTAAATTCTTTTAATTCGCAGTTTTACCCGAGTCAAATGAGTTTCCTACGTCCTAATCCAGGATCTAACCCATACGTGTGTCAATTTTTATCCCGATCCGTACAGTTGTTGAAACGTGATTGAGTAACAGACATCCAAACTTTCAAACATCCAAGTAGGACAGAATAAGATCGGTAAAATTAGGAAGTAATTCTTCAATGCATGTACCGCAAGGTGTTATTATTTTGTATTGAAATCTGCAAGTCATCCTCATCTAACAAGATCCTTTGACATATCACACAATGCTCTGAAAGATTGCACTGTAATCTTTCGAGCGGACAATAGCAGCAGCTAGGCACGGTGGCCATACCGCAGAATTAACTGCAATTATAAGAACAGTACGGAGTGAGGACTAGCCACTGGTCCAGTCAGTGGAGTAACGGTACCTCAGGGACGAGCAGCGGAAACTGAGTTGTCCTGTGTCTTAAGCCATAAGAGCCTAGGCTCTTTAATATTTAGAGGCAGAGCTTTAAGCTGACTCTGTGTTTTAGCGGTTTGCGTCTCGAACTCTTGATCTGAAGGTTTTTGATTTGATTCATAATAATATTTATTTAATGGTATGGAGCTTGGCATGGAGTGAGGTTAACCTTAAGCTACCTTAGGTTTAGTTGTCTGTGCCTTGAACTTTCCATCCGGAGATTATTAGTTTGATGCCCAATATCATAATAACAGTATACGGACTACGCAGTGAGGGCTAGAGATAGCATAGCTACCTACTGGTCCAGTTAGTGATTCAGTGAAGTAACGGTACCTCAGGGATGAGCAGCGGAAACTGAGTTGTCCTGGTTCTTAAGCCATAAGATACAGGATAACTTTGTTAGTCATAGGCTCTATATTATCTAGTGGTAGGTAGGGCTGCCTTTGCAGTCCATTAGTCTGCTACTTTAGCTCTGAATCCAGAAAATGTTAGTTTGTTCCAGGGCTAAGGCTACATGGGTGATGTTAAAAGTGCGTTCTGGCTCAGGGAAAAGAAAAATGACATCTCTGCCAGTGCTTTCTAGGCATCTGGGTATGCTCACTCCAATCCGATGTCGACTCTGACTCGGTGGCCCTAGCCTAGATTAGAGCCAAGAGTAAACCCATTGCAAATACATAAAAGCGATGCGAAACCTATGATGAAAATTTTACATGTCAAATACCGCAGGCACGTTTAGCTAAACAGCTGTAAGTCCAGGTTGCTTTCAAAATAAGGTCCATAAGCCGAGTCAAAGGTCACTAGTTCAGATCTGATTTAATCTGATCTGATTTACAGCGGTCAAGTATAAGTTGCTCCATTTACTTGGACCACACCAACCTCAATGCAAAAACTAGATTTTGTCATGCAAGTTATCATTAAAGGCTTTGGAGCGGATGTGATGGTGCTACTGGGTTTTAATTGGATCGCATTTCTCATTTCTCTTTTTCTGCAGATAATTTCAGTAATAAGCTCTGATGGTACTAATGTTTTGAAGCAATCAATGGATGCAGATTACATGTTAGTTAGGGGTAATTGGTGAAGATAGGGAGGATGGAGATGTCAGCGTAATTATCTGTAAGGAATTTCTTTCTCTGTGGAAGAGTGAATTAGAATATAAAAATAAGTAACAGAGTCTTGTCTTGGCTGTACCCAAAATAAATTTATTTCAATAGTTCACTGATTTTAGAAGAAGTTGTTTTCGATCATGTCCAGATGCTCAAAATTATTAAATGTAAGGTATTCATGATATTTCCAATAATAGGTTATTTTACCATTTTTGTCAACAAACTATATTTTAGCTTTTCTAACCTTATCTGTTTTATTTAGAAATTCTCAAGGATAATATTTATGATAATCTTTCAAAGATTTAGATTTCTACACGTGTATCATTTTATGAATTTCATTAAGAATAAGGACGTTACGATGCTATGTATATATTCATTTGAAAGAATGACGTTAAGATGTAGGGTAGGTAGAGGAACAAATCAAAAATAATACTTGTAATAGTCAAAATAGATAAAATTAACTATTTAGATATTATAAACAATTGTACAAAACTCCAGTATCTAAATGAAAATGCATCATTTATAAGTCAACAAAACACTTTGCTTTTAGTACTTCCATGGTACAGTAAATGTAATTATTCTATGCATAGTTAGTGTTTTGTTTACTAGCAGTAATAAGATGATATCTATAAAAGTTACGACCTACAAATCACGATCAATCTCTGTGTTCTTTACGATAGTTTTATCCTTGCAATCTTATTCAAAGCATGCTTTCCGCTATGCTGGCGTAATAGATTTTCTATAGGTTTTTAAAATTGATTTAAGTAAAATAGGCGTTGAAATGGTTTTCAGGGTTAAAAACGGTTAGAGAGATCATCAGCATAATAATTTCCAAAATGTAGTAGATTTAAATGGCGTCCTAACAAAATGAGATGAAAATAAAGAAATTATGTAAGCAAGTGTTTTGGGTTCGCTAAAACTGAATATTTGATTCCAAGTAGCTTTATTAAAATACATATTTATATTTTATTAATTTCCTTTTTAAAATACAACGTAGAAGATTTCATAGCCAATAAACAAGGTATGTTAATAATCTGAACAATATTATTATACTAAATTTGATTGTTATTTCTGCTGTTAATGCATCCAATAGGTAAGTTCCTTTACCCATTACCGAAATGTAATTTGTAACCTTACTTTAATAGTATTAGCAGGAAAGGATTAGCTTGCATTATTACCGACGTATGAGCATTTAGAAAAGGAAACGTTTAAAGCTCTTGCCACTTCAAGTTGATCCTTGACATTATCAGCCTGTTTAATAGCTTCTTGGCCTATGTTGACTCAGTCAGAGGTCACATTAGAGTGGATTTTGGTATTAGAGAATGATGAATGGTCCCTGTGACCTCTCGAGTTGAAATTAATCTGTCGATGATCACGCCTTGTAGTTGGAGGAAGCAGTTTTCGAGTTAATCTCTGGTGCTATTTTTAGCACGAAATGCTCTTGTGGCTAATAGATATCTTCCTTTGATTGGCTTATCGCTCATCCGCGGAAAAAACGGCACTAATGACATTTACCACATTTTACAGGAGGCAGCTTTAAAGTTTTTAAATTTTTTGTTATCAAATACAAACTATGTATCGAAAGTAACTGTGTCGCAAAGTAGTTAATATTATTCTACCAATATTTAGCTATTTAAAAAATACTATTATTACGTATCCAAAGTAGCTAAACTCTTTAAAATTATCATAAACCATGATGACAACCTACAGTTGTGTCATTTTTCTACTAAACATTATTTTTTAATGTAGTTGTGACATCATAAACGCTATGGCAGGGTAATGAAAATTCGTCAAAAATAAATCTGGACCCCATGGTTCTTCCTCCAGGTAGGGTCGCGCGCTCCCTGCGAAAGACCAAGCCCCGGAAGGCCCCTGGCATCGACGGCATCACCAACATGGCCCTCCGAAATCTGTCCCAGCGTGGCATAGCAACCTGCACCCGCCTATTTCACGGGGTACTAAGAACCAGCTTCTTTCCAAAAAAGTGGAAGACTAGTGTGGCAGGAGCCCAAGCAGGGCAAAAATCCACAAAATCCCGAGAGTTACCGGCCCATAACTCTCTCCAGGGTCTTTGAGCGCTTACTCCTGGGGTTCCTGACGCTCCACATTATCGCGCGCCGCGTGCAGTTTGGTTTTCAAGCGGAGCACTCAACTATACCCTACAACTGTCCAGAGTATTACACCAAATGGCCGTGAATATCAACAAAAAGGAGCACATGGTAGCAGTATTTCTGGACATGGAAAAGGCCTTCGACCGGGTGTGGCATACTGGTCTGATCTACAAGTTGGCCACCACCAACCAACGTCCCTTGCCGCCGGGTTCACATCATAGCCACCTTCTTAGATCACCGCTATTTCAAGGTGAGGGTGGAGGACCACGTCTCCACCGAGCGGAATAACAGCCGGAGTCCCGCAATGCTGTCTATATCCAGCCTTTTATTCGTTGTACACTGACGACATCCCTTTCGGCGACAGGACAGAACTGGCCTTATACGCCGATTATGCCGCCTACCTCACTTCCTCTACCAGTGCTGACTTCGCCGTCACAAGGCTTCAAAAGGCGCTGAACTTGCTACCCGCCTGGCTAAGCAAATGGCGACTAGCCGCCAATGCCTGCAAGACCGTGGACATCATCGTCAGTTGCCACCGCATCATACCGCCACGACACCTATCATCCACGCTCTCATTCAGATCTGTCAATCCATCCCTTGGTCTGGTCTCTCACGGTTAAATACATTAATAAATTTCGACTTCCCATTCCGAATGTAATTTTAGAAAACAACCATGACGTAACTCTAGCGATTTATCATCAATGTTGCCAAAATACCGTGCAAAATTACTACGAAATAAAAAACAAAATGAAATTTTGTCAACAGTAAGAACAACTTTATCTTATTATATTTAAACGAATTGGAGCTAAACCGGCACAAAATGCATTTAATGTCGTAATTATGCTTAAAATAAATGAAAATCTGGTGTAAGAATGACACAAAGAACAATTGTGCCGATATAGTTCCACCATTACTCTTTGGTAAATTAATGAAAGCCTGGAGTAAGAATGACGCAAAGAACAATTGTGCCCACATAGTTCCAAATTTTAAATAAATTTAATGTCTCAATTAACTTTGTGTCGATGTAGCTCCTGAACACGTCCGCACTCAGCAGAACTCCCCGCGAAACTGGCGATTGTGACGTTCTTGATCCAAGAGGGCGAAAATTTTGTATCAAAGTAAGAACGGCACTGCGCCGTCTAGGGGTAAATACTGGAAATACGAATGTGCCGTCTTTGCTCCGGATGCATTTATACTCAAGGGTAATTATGCCATTAAAAACTCGATTTTGGAAAAAATGCAATTGTGCCGTTTTTTCTGCGGATGAGCGTTATTGTGATTCAAACTAAGTTTTGGGGATTTCCCCGTTTATTTTTTTTGTGTTTAACCACTTTTTTCTTTAAATTTAAGTTCTAAAACGAAACTTAGTACCTACTTAGGAAAATTTCCGCTGGAAAGTTTTTTTTTTAAACCAGGTAACATTGACATATTGGATCTTTTTAAAACATGAATAATGGATTTGGAAAGCTTCATACTTCTGCTCTAAACTTTGCCATGACAACATGAAATTTAAAAATGATTAACAATATAAATACCTATCAAATTCCTCAAGTAATTACAACGTCAATAAACATCAACAAAATAACGATGTTCGATTAATTTTGGCTAAAATTAATGAAAATTTTAATAAGAGTGTAATAATTACCGGTTTGCACTTGATGATTTTATAAAAATGAAGATTGATTGGTGGGAAGTCTAGAATTACTAATTTGTTTTATGCAAAATGTATTTAATACACAGATTATTTACATGTGTGTCTTTTTATATGTTTACTTTTTGTACACAGATGCTAGAATATATACAAATGTTTAAAATTAGCGGTATTAACGTCATGTTTTGAACCTAGATTTAAGTATTTGTCAGCCTTGGGCTTTTGACGCAAGGAGCGTAAACAGTTTTTTCAAACTGAACTATTCTCAAAATTTCCAAAATAAAATATAATTTGCAAAAATGGATAAGGCTTACCTTATTACATCCGGGAAGAAAAGGGGCTGGTACATACTAGATATATATTTTTTTATTTGAAATGGGCATGTTCTCGACTCTAGTCTAGCTTAGACTGGAACAAAATAAAAACCAGTCCACAATTAGATACCCAGAAAATTCCTGTCATCTCTACTTTGATAAAAGACACTGAGCTCGTCTTTTATAGAGTTGACAGCAAGCATGGTTACTATAAAACAATTAATGTTACAACCAGGATCTAATAACAACCAGCTATCAAACCAAACAATTTACCTAATAACACAAAACTATGATCGCAAAGAAAACAATCTTCCATCTTGGTCGATTACATACGTAACACAACAATTAATGTTATTACACA
Source organism: Scrobipalpa atriplicella (assembly GCA_029255725.1). Classification (NCBI taxonomy): domain Eukaryota; kingdom Metazoa; phylum Arthropoda; class Insecta; order Lepidoptera; family Gelechiidae; genus Scrobipalpa; species Scrobipalpa atriplicella. Next base: position 42,909 of record JARACY010000071.1, read on the forward strand.
GCTGGCCTTGTGGCTCGATTTCTATCATGGTAACAAAGAACAGAATTAATGACATGCAAATGTACACACAATGAGATTGTCGAGCTTCCGTACCATTGAAAGTGGCAACTAGTGGCAAGATGAGAAAAGTGGATGTTATTAGGTAATTAGGGGAACAATAGATGGCGTTGATGCAAACCGCTGTTGAGTCATTTAGGTGGTGGTTAGATGATGGTGGATATTGTTGGAATTAAGGGTTGATGCTGAAAAGAAAATGAGTGACTGAGTATGCATGACATGTAATCATAAAGACACGCTTAGGTTAGTTCTGGGTTTCACAGTTTTTTAAATCTTTGTTTATGGAAATTTGTGAAAATCAACAATTACTACTATACATGGCAATCAGTGATGATATATCCAAGTAAAGGGGTATATGGTACTCTTACCAGACTTGACAATGGATTGGCGAGCTTAGTAAAATTACACAGTAAACTATTCTACCCAGTCCCTGACTTGAACGGCTTTTATAAAACCTGCAGGAAGGATATTTTATCCCTTTTATCTTGTATAAGTGATTTTGCTCTTCTGTCATCTTTGATCTTTGTATTGGATCCCAGAAATATGATGCTCTGCTCCTCGGTTCCATGTCCTATATAGCAAACGCAACATAAGCATACTTTAAGTCCTATAGGAAAATCCAAGTTAGTAGCGATCATAGAAGAAGCTGCCTCAGTAAAAATAACGTACTAGGTATTTTTTTAAATCAACATACAATCAATCTAAAAATAGAACATTGATCTATCATATTAACATATTCATGACAGAAGTATAATAAAAACCCATTCACAGGTAGCAATCCTACTGCAATAATCAATAGATTTAATTGATTTAGTGTCTCGATCGATTAAATGGCAGTCATGCAAATTGAATGAACAAAGGAGCTTTCTTAACAAACAGATTAAATCGATCGATTTAAGTACAATCGATATTTCGTAATTTTAATCGACTTGACACTTGACGACGGGTTGGTAAGTGCTTCCTTATAAGATTAAATTTGATTTATCAGATTAAAATAATGAACAGATATTAAATTTTAATAATTATTATATTAATATGCTGTGGATATATTTATGTCAACATGATTTAGGCCCGTATTTTTAATCAGCTCTCAAGAGTGACAGCGAGTTTGAGTTCGTATCAGAAATGTCATTTCAGTACAAAACGACCTGTCAAATCCATACTTAATATTGCTCTCAATCTTGAGATCGCTTTATAAATACGAGCCTTAATTTGTTTATTACGGTATCGGTTTGATTAAGGAAATAGTTATATTTCTATGGTATTTCATCACTTTTTTCTTCAATTCAAATACTTGCGTTTGTTTAGTTGTTTTAAATCTAATCTAGGAACTAATCTTGTAAAAAGTTCGTTTAATGGAATTGATAAATACTCTTTATAACACATTTGCTCGTAAAGGGTCTCTTACTACACCAATTTCAATATTGTATTGTATCTTATTACGTACTTGAGCGTAATCGTAATGTAAAATGCACGAGTGCTGTAAAACACACGAGTTTTTTTTTTAATTAGGTAAAACGCACGGTTTATCGAACGGTACTTTTTTAAATCTTAGCAAAGAGTTTTTATGGCAGAAAAGTGGTCAACATTTTATAAATAAAATTAACTTTGGGAGATAAAGTATAATAAAATAAACATTTAATTCTTTGATTTAATTAATTTTTACAATAAATTACAACCATTTATCTGTAACAAAATTTAAAAAAAAAAATTAGTTTATTAGTAATACTGGCTGGTTTTTTGTGCTTTGCCTTAAAAAAAAAGCGCTACGCGATATATACTAGGTAATCTGGGGTACGTTCAGAAACGCTCGATCGATCGAAATTTAACCTGGTTAAAAATTATATTGCCCGTTCAGAGACACCTGGCAGACGAAATTTCGTCTAGGTTAATTTTTATCCGGCCCGTTCAGAGGCGCACCGGAAGTGAGGTTTTATCTGACAGCAGCTAAGGTGCACGTTCAGTGCGTCCCACTAGTATAAGATTCGATCGGTATAAATATCGAACTGGGTCGACTGAACGTACCCCTGTGGATGCGCGCGCATCGCTAATTTGTGAACGAGTAAAAATTATTCCTCGCTTTTTTTCTTTTCGCTGTTTTAATTTTTTAGCTATTTCCTCGCAAATATGTTATAAAACGTCGTACGACATACGTGCGGTTTGATAATTACAGCCTCTGCTTTCTTGTAGCCCTCGCCTACGGCTCGGGCTAGCAATATCGCCTCGGCTGTAACTATCAACGCACCGCACTTGTATCGTAATGTACTATAATGGCGGTTTGATTTATCTAATTTTAGTTGTTAGAATCCCATGTTTGGGGAATACTTTTTCTGGATCATCTTTGAAAATTAAAATAATAATTATATCTTAAATACTAGGCTGTACCAATCAACAGTCTCACCTACAGAGCTGATTGGCGGTTCTAATCACAAATGCCTGGAGAAGGTCAAGAAGACCTTGACGCCAAGCCGTTTTCACATCATCTTACCTACCGCATACTTAGTTACAAGTGCGAAATCGTATTATTCTATGTATAGGTATAGCTAGGCAAGTAAATGGGAATTGCGTCTCATTTTCATATCGGTATAGGTATATTTTTAGTTTGTTGTTTGTTATCTTAGGTATATAACGTCTTGTCTTCTTTAAAGTTCTGGCATATAGAGTATATTTTCTCAACCTGACGATTAAGGAACCTTTTCAGGAACCGTGATTGCCAAAGACTTAGGTAAAAATGTTCTTGATTGTAGCTATTTTAGGCATAATAGGTAGAGCCACTTGTACCAAGCTATCGTGCTAAATCTGTTTGCCATTTAGTTTCAATGGCACTTAATAATAGTATCTACCTAAATTTCATTATAATTATAGGAACAGAACTTCAAAGCTAGACGTTGATAGACACTACATGCGTTCTCACGGAACAACCTTCGGCAAGCAGCCTTCATATTCTTCTTATCGCATTCTTAATTCTTCAGATCAGGAATATCGCCTGATGTTAGGGTTTCTCTGACTGGATCAACATTTCCTGAACAAATTCATACAGCACCCTTATAAGATAACTATAGAACCAGCTGGATAAATTTATACAATACTTGCTTGCACGCATAACTACTTTTTTTCAACATTCTCTACAAAGAAAACGCCTTGACTCAACACAAAAAATTTAAAATTGAAGTTCAAACTCAATTCATGAGATCAAAAAAAAAGTTTAGGTACCTATACCTACCATTAGACATTATACCATTTTAGATCACGTTGACAGATTGTTCGTTCTCACGGAAGAACCTTCGCTTAACAGCCTTCGTATTCTTCTTTGAACTAAAGCGACTCTATATTTTGATTAATTTGCAGTTTCACAGATTTAGATTTTTTTATTAAAATATGACGTATTCCAAGGTAAACATAATAAAATCACGCCTATATTCTATAAGAGGTATGCAAATCATCGAGCAAAGTTTTGCCATCGTCTTGCAAATAGTTAGAGACATTTTGAATTGTGTACCTATGTCAGTGTACATTGCTTGAATTGCAATAGTAGACTAGAAACTCTCGGGACCCGTTACTTACAGGTTTTTTCAAAATGTTTTGGAAGAGAGACTGCTATTAGATTTTATTTTATTTTCTTCGCTTCCGAATACTTAGCATGGAAGTAAAGTTAGCTCACCACTAGAGATTTCAAGTATTGAACTTTTACAAGCAGTAAAGTTCAGATAGATATTTGATCACCAATTATAAGTGCGTTTGAGAAAATCACACGATCTTTGGTTGACCTCACCTACCTAAGTTATAGGATTGCTTTTCTTACCTTGTTAGGCTTGTTATAGTGTAGGCTAGAACGTGTTTTACATGATTTTAAGCAAATTTTATTTAATCTACTTTATGAGGTAAAATTGTAAATGTCTTTGGAGGTGTATTGAGGTATCTTATAGCGATCCCTTTAAACTTTCATGCCCATAAGCCTTTTCTGGACTGGATTTCAGCAACAATCAGCTTGCCATATGTTTCTTCAGTTTGTGGGAATGTCAGGACTTTTCAAATTTTTTGCGGATTTCATTGTTTCCAGTGCAACTTATAGGAAATCTTAGGCTTGGTAGGTATTTATTAAGCGACCCCTAATGAACATTGTGAAAAGCTGTTTTGTACTGAAATTACATTCAAACTCGCTATCAGTCTCCCGATTTTTATGTTGTAACTTTAATTACACAAAAAGTAATAAGTATTTGATGTAATTTACCAACAAAATTATAACCGAAAATATATTGTTCATAGTTGCTATGATAATTATGGTAAATATGTTATTAAAGTATGCCATTAAGTTAGTTTATTATGTGTAATTACTTTGCAACTACTCTATTAAGTTAATATTATTTGCATCGTGAAGAATATTTTAATTATTGTACTACATAAACGGGTAAATTTATTACAAATATTATACTACAATACAATTTTCACCAAATGTTTACACTGTGAGTGTCAAATTCAAAATTTTAATTATTCTTCTGTAAATTTTAGGTACTTGTGTTATTTCTGTTCATAATCGTGTTTAACTGGGATAAAGGCGTGACATGTAAAAGACTGCGCATAAGACCTACAAATAAGGTGATTCATAAGCCCTAAGGTAATCTAATCTGCCAATCCAAGGAGAGGCAGCAACATTACAGACTACATAGACTCGAACGCAACAATCAAATTTACTTTACATTTATATGTTTAGCCGAACAAAGGTTTTCCATGAACTAAATTGCGTCCATGTAGAATTGTAGACCACACACGACCTTGCTTAGCTAAGATTTTACTTGACTACATAGTAATCGCCTTAATTTTATAGTCTTCGTAGCATTGTAAACTTATAGTCTGTGTATGTAAAAAGGCTTGTTTGAATTGGATTTAGAACGAAAAATTGCATATTAAAGATAAATGATAGTCAAATCTTAAGCAATAAAAGGTATAGGATCCATAAAAATTAATAAAATTTTTGTACTTATTGAATATTAATCAAATTAAACAAAAATCAAAAAGTGTGTCCTTGTTGTATACTTAATTAGTTTTCTTATACTAAATGTTGTACGATGTGATGCCATAATTATCTAGATTTCTTCATAGAGTAAGGGAATGCCTTCAATAAAGATCGAAGAAACCTCAACTCAAGTTAATTTGATCATCCTTAAGATGCACTTGAAACAATGTTTTCTTTTTTCAATAAACATCTCTATTTCCCAGCCTAGACATCACACAAGCAGTAAATCCATAAGGATAAGCTCCTTCGGGGCCTACGCTCGGCAATTTGCGTCAGTCGAACAATGTGTTTGATTGACAGATAGCATTAGTTGAATAATAGCTGAATATGTATGATGATCCTCGTTTAATAATTGTCGGCGCGGCATTCTGCATGTCGGCCCGCGACTTGTCATTTTCACACCTATTCGTTTGTAGGGCTTGCTAAGGATAAGGAGATAAGGTTTGTTTTATAACTATAGCATTTAGTGACATAATTATGACATCTATATAAAACATGAAACAACAAACTCACAGTCGCAGCAAAACAGTCATTCCAGCTCTTGGTGCTTGAAACAGAAGAGGCATCACCTATGCTTTGCAGATCCATGCCATCTTTAATAAGCTTCATTGTCTTTATAAACTTAATTCATACCTTGTAAAATATATTTTTTTCTAACCTAGAAACAGCCATTTCAAGAGCATTATTGCAACTTACTGACTTTTCCGTTGCTTGTCTCGAATTTTACTTACGCAGGAAATAAGCTTACGTCTTAGGGATTTTTGATTTTATTGAAATTTATTTTTCACATAGATCAAAGATGTTTCAGCCCTACTAGAGCTTGAAGTTTCTGCAGTAGGAGGCAAGGATACTTGTAATGGCGTCGCGTTAGCTCGCATTGTCGGCTTTATGGGTTAATCAGTCACGACTCGGCAAGGGCTTAAGCTAAAGAGCATGTAGGTGCGATTGTACTACATATTATATTGTTCTTTTTTTAATAGGTGATTAATATTGCGGAAGAGGTCCTTATGTTCAGGGTTGTTGTTTCTTCCCCAGTAAACCATAAAGCGACAACTATATTAACATCCTGATTATTAATGATGATCTTAACACAGTGCCGTCAACACACGACACGTCAGCTCTTCCATCATAGTCCGTCAGAAACTTGGTGTGCTGTTCGATATGTGGGAACCTCCAGCGCCTTTTTGGTTGTGAAATGAGCTCTCTCCATCGCTTATTCTGTTCTCGCTAAGCGTTGAATCAAAAATAAAAAAGAAATGAAAAGAAATAGGGTACTTAGCCTTGTTCACAAGTTTATCTGTAATAACGTTTATAAAGTGAACACAAGTTAGCCCAGCCTTAGGGTCAGTTCACACCGAGACGCGACGCGGCGCGCACTATTCAAGAGCTTGATACAATATAGAACTTTATTTACTATGCAAAAAGATAGACATTGCATTGGCAGAACTCGAAAATGCTGCGCGATGCAGCGCTGCGTCGGCGCAGCGCGAAGTCATTGACCTCTTCGAGTATGGTCACGTCGCGTCTCGTTTCGGTATGAACTGACCCTTAAAGCAAAAGAGTACTTACTTACCTTGTAACGCGTAGCTTATCACAAAAGAATCTCAAGAATAAACGGTAAAATGCGTCAAATATGTCGACTTGGATATTTGCAGTCGACAATCGTTATTTAGAGTCCATAAAGTTAATTTAAATTAATCTTATATGGAGTTTTATTGATCTTTAATAATGTTGATGACAAGAATTATTAATAACTTCATTGTCTTGATTGCTAATAAGAAATTATATTACCCAAGAAAATATTATTTATGTCATATATAAATACGAGAACTTTAATATAGTAAACTGTACAATGGCTTTACAAAGGGTGGTAGTGGTAGGGGGTGAAAACTGAACAACTTTCTCACAAAAGCAATTTACATGATAGCAGTTCTGATAGGTAGATCCATATCGACATATTTTTTTTATTTGTATATATTGTGACTTATTTGCTCTAGTGAGAACCTTGCAGTATGTTTAGTCTAATAACAATGTTCGTACAAGAAAATATACTTGTCTACAATATGGTTGATTATAATAACTGTCTGTAAGGCTTAGAGTAAAGTATTTTGTGCAAAGTCTCTGTAATAATTACCTACCGACGACGGTGACAGGTTATGACGCGAAGGTTGAATATAATAATATTAACTAATTATAATACAGGAGTATTCTAACCTACAGGTCACTCATTGAAACACAGGTGTCTAGGTTTACTCGGAATCAACATTTTTTACTTATTTCGCAAATGAAGGTTACAAAAAATACAAAATGTCCAAATTAGTTGTAAATAATTATACTCGTAATAATCTTTTTTGGTCACTCTTGTATTTGTAATAAAATTATTTATACCAAATCAATACACATTATGTGGCAAACGGTTTTATAACAACAGATTTGTCATTTAAACATTATTTAACTATAGTGTAACCCAAGTAGAAAAGTATTACTTTATAATATTGCGAAATAAAATGTGATGTAACTCTTTTGTCACGGTTTTTAAATTCCCAGGTGTTCACAATGTTAAAAACGATGTCAAGCAAAGTTTCTCTTTCCTAGAAGATTCCAAATTAATCGGTAGTTTTTTTTTTATTTAGCTATATTACACACATCCTTGGATTGTTATCTGCCTTAAATTATGGCAAAGGATTTTATATCGACCCATAATTCAGTTCAGGAATGCATTACCTAAGTTTAGGTCTGACCGTTCCTAGAAATACTAACAAAAACTCACAAGACAAACGAACTCATTTTTTGCAAACAATTTAAGATACATTTCTGCTTTAGAAACATAAGGTATTATTTGGAATCCTGTATATCAATCGATGTATAAGGAAGTTAGACCAGCATATTTTACGTTTGTAACCAGTGTTTCTTAGGAAAATTCACCGGACGCATTTTTTCTAACTAAAAAGTCGTTCGTTCATCATTCGAAGGTCGACGGCTAGACATACACAAAGAACGGTTTGTCTGCAAGCGTGTTTTCGATTTTTTACCCACACTTTTTTGGCAATGTCATACGTGTTATGTAGGTACTTACGAGTCACGCTAAGGTCAAACATATTTGGCTTAGATAATTTCTTATTTGGCGATCCGGGAAAGAAGTGCTTTAAACATATTTTTTGGAGGCCCCTAACCTTTTTTTGGGCAAGATGTCCGCGTTATTATTGTTTGCCTTGAGGAAATCACATTTTTATGAGTGACGTGGGAAAATTATATAATGTATTTTAATGGGTTTAATCGAATTTTGTTGGGGACTATAAAAAAAGGCTTATCAACTTTAATTGCGACACCTAAAACGTTCTAAGTTGAATTTAAACCTGAAACGATTGGGCAAATAAGCCGATGAACCCCTAAAGCAAGTTATTGGTATAAAAATAGTCCTTTGTGTCCTTTGTGTCTGAACTTTTTAATTTTATATAGTTTTCAAACTACCTAGGTCGAAAAATATCTAATAAATATTCACTTTACTCTTTTTTTTTGTCGACACTTTGTTAATTTTGTAAGATGTCATTAAGAGATTGTAGTTTTTTGCCCATAGATAGTATCTTTTACTATTCTTGTTAAGGAGATGCTAAAGAACTCTTGGCCTCTTGACACATTGAAGTTTATAGAATCATTCTTAAAAAGAAATATAAGAAATAAAATTTAGCAAGAAAGTTTATTTTATTAAATAAAGGACAATATTATTATCAATGTGAATACAAAATATGAAAATATTCTACAATGAGATCAACGGAAGTAAACATTAGTATCGAAATAAAATTTCCAGGTGATTTTGAAGTAGAAAAAGTTAAACTAAGTTATAACGGCTAGACCTTAAACCAAATGCAATAATTTTACTACATTGCGTAGTTCGGGTATAATGTGGCACTTTTTCTCACGGTGCGCAAGAAGCTTGCTTGCCTTTACGCGAAGCTATGAGAATTTGGTACAAATTGTGGCAAAGGTAACTGTTAGAAGGTCGTCGAAAGGCTGTGTTATTTTGAAGGTTGAATATTAAGTTTTATTCTATGTTATAGTGTGAAAATTGATGTTTATCTAGGTTGCCCATTATAATCATTAGCCATTTGTATGTACCGAACTGAAGAAAACTTTATAAAATGGAAACTTTATATAATACACCACTTTTAAAATGAGTCGCATTATTATAACGAATGAGAGATTATTTTTGACGGTAACATCCCAGACAATTTACGTATTAAAATATTGAGTGACAACCTAACTGTTTTACCTACGCAAGAACGTGTTTTTACCTCAGACAGGAAATTATTGTATAAAAAAATTGTGGTGAATGTAGTGGCTATGTCTACGAGTATAAAGCTTTATTTTCGAATTGTTTTGTGCGAAAGATAAAAAAAAAGGTATAGGTAAAATTCTTGCGGTTTCATTTCAATAATAAGGATAAATTAAATTTATTTAATTTTAATTATTCAGCTACCATATTGACTGCAGTTTTATTTTAAGTTTTTTCATTTCATAATATTTTTTCTGTAGAATTTTTCAGTCAACCAGAAACAACTTTTCCAGAAAATTATCCAATTTCTAGCGTTCATTCATCACGATGAGAAAACCGACAGGCGCTGTCAAACGGGATCACCTTTAAAGGGTGGTGACAGACGTACGTCGACGCTATCTCGCTATCTCGAACACACACCTTCGATCACGACTATCGAATAATTTTACATCTAATACGTGCGAAGCCAGTGTAACTTGACCCCTGGTTTGGCTACTGTTTATTGGGTTGTGGCGGTTTTTGAAAGTCAAAAAGTGGATTAGAAGGGCGACTGTATTTTTTAAAGTGATATTTTGTTGTGATTTGTAAGTTTAACAAAAAACAATTTTACCTATTAACTCAAGAAAGGTTTACCTTAGTTTTATTGATCTTTTAGAAATATTTATTGAAAGATCTGGTACATCTATTAAGTACCTACCATTTTGAACATCTAAAATTTTCTATTTTATGCATATCAAAATCCTCGTGACGATACCTAGTTATTTTAAAAGAATTATTATGTACCTATACTACTTCAATAAAAAACTTCTACAATCGTGAGAAGTGCTAATAGTTTTTGATCGTCAGTTGAATATTTTGTATACAGAGTCTTTTTCTAATAGGTTTTCACCATGCACGACAAACATCCTAATAAAAAATTGCACATTATACTTACCTAATATTTTGTATACAATTTTTTCTGTGCGTACCTATGTTTTAATGCAACGATTATCATCTAATCAAATCATAGCATCACATATTGGTAAATGTATTAGGTTTAAATGCACTTTGTTCATAAATTTGAGATAAGAATTAGAACATTAACATTAACATTTCTTTTAGGAATTATTATTAATCATATTTGTTTAAAACAGAAAATTGAGTAATGCTTACGAAAAAAGAAAATATTTTCATGTACCTAAATATTATGTGCTGAAACGGCCAAAGAAAACAGGTCGAACAATAAAATTAACCAATTTATTATTATAAAGCAAAAATCATGTCCTTTGTCCCGGTCAACAGTCGATTGTTCCATAAGTGACGTCAAATTCATTGTCATGTCTTAGCAGCCAGCAGCAGCAAAGAGATGCAGAAAAGAATCTGCAACATGTACCTTTTTAAAATATTATTTATTAAGACCCTTCATATTTTATACCTAGTGAGCACTGATAAAACGTTCTCAAGGAAGGATCCAGTGTGAGTGGTTAAGTTATCTTCTAATTCTAATCGTTAGCAGTTATCCTTGCGCGCAGTAAAAAGCGCACAACTGCTTCCTAGTTGAATATTTATTACATTTTTGTTGGTACGAGCAGTGATCACGCTAATGATATCAATAAGAGTACATACACGAAATTAAGAGAATTAATTGTATTTTTTTATAGTTTCAATTAATTTACTCTAGTTCTTACTGTTAAAAATATTAACTTTAGTGTAAAAAATTTAACTTTAGTGTAATATACTTAATTAATGTTTTGGTTATCTTTCATTGTTACTAATAGTTACAGGTAACAATTTGTTAGTTTAGTTATGTGAAAGTATAATCATATAATAATTATATAGTTTTATTTATTTATAATAATGATTTTAATTAAAACATTGGAAAATAGTTTTTATTTTAATTTCTAGAACGATGCTGCTATTGATTTATTTCTGAAGCAGTATTTAGTAGAAAAAAAAACATTTTGTAGAATGATTTTCACCATTGGTTTTCACAATGTTTTCACATTACTGCTATTGCCACCTAGTAACGATATCAGGAACTAAAGAAAGAACGACTCTACATACTCTCAAACGTTTTAAGCGCCCTCTACTCTCTGTAGGCTACAGTAGGAGAAAAGGTTGTAACCCTTCGAACGTAACAGTTTTTTGGTTCTCCGCAAGGTGGCGACACTAAAGGAAAATGAAAAAGCTGGAAAGTTTTTAAGTTAGTTTTGTTTTCTTTATAATCAAATAAAGTAGTACCTATAGGGTATATGTCGCTTAAAATTAGATTGTAGATGCATTCACTTTGCAAGTAAATAATTTTATAACACATTTGCTCGTAAAGGGTCTCTTACTACACCAATTTCAATATTGTATTGTATCTTATTACGTACTTGAGCGTAATCGTAATGTAAAATGCACGAGTGCTGTAAAACACACGAGTTTTTTTTTTAATTAGGTAAAACGCACGGTTTATCGAACGGTACTTTTTTAAATCTTAGCAAAGAGTTTTTATGGCAGAAAAGTGGTCAACATTTTAAAAATAAAATTAACTTTGGGAGATAAAGTATAATAAAATAAACATTTAATTCTTTGATTTCATTAATTTTTACAATAAATTACAACCATTTATCTGTAACAAAATAAAAAAAAATATTAATTTAGTTTATTAGTAATACTAACTGGTTTTTTGTGCTTTGCCTTAAAAAAAAAGCGCTGCGCGATATATACTAGGTAATCTGGGGTACGTTCAGAAACGCTCGATCGATCGAAATTTAACCTGGTTAAAAATTATATTGCCCGTTCAGAGACACCTGGCAGACGAAATTTCGACTAGGTTAATTTTTATCCGGCCCGTTCAGAGGCGCACCGGAAGTGAGGTTTTATCTGACAGCAGCTAAGGTGCACACTTCAGTGCGTCCCACTAGTATAAGATTCGATCGGTATAAATATCGAACTGGGTCGACTGAACGTACCCCTGTGGATGCGCGCGCATCGCTAATTTGTGAACGAGTAAAAATTTTTCCTCGCTTTTTTTCTTTTCGCTGTATTGTTTTAATTTTTTAGCTATTTCCTCGCAAATATGTTATAAAACGTCGTACGACATACGTGCGGTTTGATAATTACAGCCTCTGCTTTCTTGTAGCCCTCGCCTACGGCTCGGGCTAGCAATATCGCCTCGGCTGTAACTATCAACGCACCGCACTTGTATCGTAATGTACTATAAATGCTTCGAATATGTGAATTTATGAAATAAACACTAAGTGTCAGTCTAATGAGACCGATGTACTACCTGTAGGCTCTTGTACTACAATTTCAATTTTCATGAAATGCTACGAATATTTGTAACAAAAAACAAAATGACAGTTTTTCAACAAACAGCTCATGAGATTTGTCTGAAAACTTTCTCTTCCTAAAATATATTTTCACTATTCCAGGATATTTAAACTTTTAAATGTAGCAAAGTCATGAAAACTAGCTAATATCAATTTCAGAGCCGCGCGATATTGCGCTCGCATAAATCTACAAAGAAATTTTAATGTAATAAGCTTTCTTTGTGCAGAATCCAAAGGCTTTTTAGTTTATTATCCCGCAGGTTATGAAACTACGCGCCGGGGCTTAAAACTGTTGCCGTATTATGAAAATCTAGTTAGAAATTCTGACTAGAAATCTAACGCAGGCTGGTTTTACGTTCACAAAATGTTGAAATGAAAATAGATGCGTTGAGAAATTGGTACACGGTATTTCATTCATTTTATGATGAAATTAAAAAAGTTTTTGAAAGAAACATTGGTTCATCGTCATCAATCAGTAAATCGGCCATCATTGTTTATGGCATCTTCTTCGAATTTTCTCTTAAATATATATTAGAAAAAACAATTTAATTTCATCAGTGGAATCATCCTCTTCCGGTTTAAAACTTTATAATAAGTACTAAGGCCCGTATTTATAATCAGCTCTCAAGAGTGACAGCGAGTTTGAGTTCGTATCAGAAATGTTATTTCAGTACAAAACGGTCTGTCAAAACCATACTTAATATTGCTCTCAATCTTGAGATTGCTTTATAAATACGAGCCTTACTATTATTTACGTAACAAAATAAATATGGCTCAGGTTATTGACGCAAACTTTACTGAAACATGAACGAAACGCCAAGCAAATTGTGTCCAGCACACACAAAACCGACGCCAAATTGAATGGAAGCTGTTACTAACATCCCCACCATCCCCCATCCCCACCTTTCAGCCGTGACCGCAGCGCGGAAACGCCTGTGATTTCATTTTAGCAATATTCAACATCCTACAGCATACCAACCGCAGGAAATTTGCTTTTTTAAGTGCTACTATTTTTCTGTGTTTCCGCAGATTCTAATCTGTCCTGTTTTACTGGCTCGCCTCAACATCGATACAGAGAGTCAACAACAAAAGCCAATTTTGACAAACATTTAAGCGATTTGAATTTTTTTATGTACCTACTAATTACTCTTATTGCGCATTATAGAGATGCGTATTTTTTACGTTGTCATATCAGTCAGCCCATAAACGTCCACATACTTGTCTTATCTAGTAGTATGCAAGGTATAGAGAAACATTGTTTTTTCGTCATCCATGGCAGCAGAAAAAATATATTTAACATTGATCCCAAATTCAAACGGGCACTTTCACGTTTTCACGGATTCTTTGACAAATTTAACGTTTCCGTACTTAAGTCGCTCGAGATGGAATAATGTTTATTTACAAGCGAAAGTAATTTGTGTTTTTTGCGTGTTCAAAGAAAACGTTTTACTTGAAGAAATCATATCAAAGGTAATGCTTATTTGGATACTTGATGAAAACGAATGATGGCTGTTTAACTGAAAATATATTTACTGATGATATTTTACAACCATAATATTTTTGGAGATAGAAATTTGTTTGGTCATAGCTTTAGCTTATATTATATCAATTCAACAATCTCACGCTATTATAAAAGGAGCAGTAAAATTTATAGCAGCGATTACACTTCCCTGTCGATCGGGTCCGTTTTGACATTACATTGCTTGTGCACGAGTCTTAATTGAAAAACTACTGAAGCTAAGCAGCAATGCATATCAAATCGGGCCCGATCGGCTGGGTAATGTAATCGCTGCTTATAATTATGAGTGGAGTTTTACCTGGAAATTCTTTTAGGAGATACTTAATTACATTTTTTTTTGGCTTTTCCATACAAATTGTCTGATCGAAGTGTCATTTTGTATGGGAAAGTATTTTTTTTTTATTTCAAAGAATTTCCTGGTGAAAGTTGTTCAGTTTCTATTACCTTTTCAGTTTCTATTTAACTTTACATAGGTTAAAATATTTTTCCTAAAGTTTCATGTGTGGCATTTGTGTACCATCGTACCTGCGAATAATTGAATCATAGCCGAGTAGGGAACACAAATGAGTGGTGTTTGTACACATTTAGTGCTTCCCATCCCGGCTGTCGAGACGAGAGCTGCGGTAACTTGCTTTCGTAGGGGGCACTCGCGTTGCTGTACGATGAATTCGATGCTACGCATTAGTTTGCTTAATTATACCTGCATTTTAAAAATAAATCTTGCATATTTAAATGTAAATTTTATAAATATGGTAGTCAACGAAAGTGGCTTTCTTTAATCGCAAAAAATATCTCACATTATGCACTCGCCGATTTCTGCAAAATACCTTTGATTTGCTTAATTCATACTTGAACTTCGCTGTGTTTTTCTAATTTGTATTTGCTTTAACGTAGAGTACGTTATAACTATAAGTTGCTTTACTTTTTAAAACAAATGCAAATAAATATAGAAACCAAAAATTTCGCACATGTGGGATTCGTACACAAGACCCTCAGCGAACCGTGCCGCTGCTCTAACCACTTAGATACCGTGCATTCTATGCTATCTATACTGATAAGTTTCTTTACTAAGAGACCTACCCTGTTGTTAGGTAATAGAGTTTAATATTTTTTTTTATTACAAATGGATTTGCTCTTGACTCCAGCCAAGGTCAGGAGCGACTGAGACGGAGTCGACGATGGAGCGAGTTCACCCAGAAGATCCAGGAGATCTTAGGTCAAATGCCCTCTCCTAACTGAGAAGTACAATCTCGTAGGTAATAAGTTTACGTAGAACACCGTTCCTCCATTCCAGGCCGTGCGCATGGCTAACAGAGTTTTTGCGCGCCAAGTTTGCGCGCTAGTAAATTTCCCTGTACCATGATGGGCTTAGCTACTTTGGCGACAGTGCCTTTAGTTGTTTTCAGTTCAAAATCAGAAAAAAGATAATGGTCGAAAATTGGTTTTGTCTATCCTTCCTATAGGTAAAAGTAGAAGTTGGCTAAGGGCGAACGTGGTTGATATAGGACTCTTGGGTCAAGTATGCATCGGCCTAGCTTTTTAATTTTAGGTTATGTTAAGCTGCTTTTCACTAGAGTTACTTATACCAAAAAAGTGTAAGTTTCCGGCGTCATGAGTTAATACAAGGCTGTCAAGAACACCAACGCTGTAGCTTGAAAAATGTGTACTTACTTAATGAACTCTATTAAACATAAACACCGCAAAAAGCCCCTTCATAATGTTTAAGGTGTTTAAGAGGAGCTTTCGCCGCGATGTTGTGAATAAAATTGAATTGTTTCAGCGTAGAGCGTAACCACGGTAAAAGCGTGCGGTCGTGCGGTTGCGGTCACACGCCCTGTCTAGGAAAGGTGTTACGACTTCACGTAACTTCGTCTTTAATGAAAATAAAGGGAGGCCAAAAGAAGGTACATGTAGCGACATTATTAGTTATGAAACATAGCTCTATATTTTATTGCATATCATGTTTCAGCGCAGTGCAACAACTAAGTAAAAGCTTGCGGTCGTGCGGCCTGCGGTCACACGCCCTATCTAAGAAAAGTATTGCGACTCACTTTCAATGAAAACGAAGGGTGGGAAATTGAACGATGTAGTTACATTGTTTAGATATTATTCTCACAATAGGATTATTTTATGACTTAATTACATTAAAATTTAATTGTTTCGGCGCAACGTAACCACGGTAAAAGCTCGCGGTAGTGCGGTCTGCGGTTACACGCCCTGTCTAGGTAAGGTGTTGCAACTCTATGTAACTTCGTCATCAATGAAAATGAAGGGTGGGAACGTACCTATAGCTAGTTAGATTGTTTAGGTATATAACATAAATAATAGAACTATTTGATGACTTAGTTAAATTAAAAGAAAACTACGCCAGTAAGATACACTGTCTCCCAAATAAACTTGTACTTTACAATGTAACTTCTTGATTTGTTGACCGACTCTATACAATATAAACATAAACCTACATTTTTATAGACACTTTACCTGCAGGCATACAAGTCGCATCCCCCGGGTCCGCTCGTCCTTCCGGCCCGAGCAAGATGTTTCCCATTACAATGTGTTTGAACAACGTTATTGAAAGCGCCTCCGCGAGCGAGCGCAAACAGACAAGCTTGCCTCCACTTTTTAAAATTAAGTTCAGTTTGAAAATACTTTGGATGGGGGGATAAAAATGTTGATTTAATAAAATTTAAATGCATTTTAAAGTGTACGAATTGGATATTAGGTACTGATAGTGTATTCTTTAGATGAAAGTAAGTTAACTTAACTAGCAATTTTTTTAGCAGAATCTAATTCGTCTGGCTAAGTCATTTGATCAATCCAAAAGATGATCCAAGAAATATGACATAAACTAAATGTGACGGAATGACAGGCTATATATTGACAGCATAATTTATAGATCAACTTGATGATGATAATGATAACATAAACACTTGTCGCTATCAATAAAATTAAAAACCGACATGATCTCTAGGTACTTGCTAAACATTTATTTTCGTCAGGCTATTTTGATCACTGTTGTTATTATTCAAAGTAAATAAATCTTTTCTTAAACATAACTAAGAAAAACTAAAAAGAAAAGCTTATATTTTGTTAAGGAAAATCTAGAGCCCCTACAATTTCTTTAGCTACAAAAGCGGTTTCACCTGAACTTAACAGTTCATTACAAAGGCGCGTTTATAAAGCGTCATAAACACAAAGTCGTGTTTTCCAAAACATCAAACAGTTATGGCATTTGACAGACCCCCCTCCCCCACCTAATCTCCGGGAAATTCGGGAAAAATAAAGAAATTTCAGATCAAAGGCCGTCGCGCCCTCAACCTCTATTTATTTATGAATGAACCTCTCGTACCTTGAGTTTAAAGGTTCACCGTAATGTGGTTATGGTTTTTAAAATATCAATTTTAGAACGATGACAGGGTGATGAAATGGACGCGCCCTTATGCGTGTTTTACTTTAAATTATACGTGGTACAAGATTTTAGGCGATTTTCTTTGATATTTCTTGTAGGTGCCTAAAAACTTAGGAAACACTTAGTAAACACTTCAAGTTCAAGAAATCTTTTTTTTTTTCACTTTTGAGTGGCTTTGGAAAATGGAATGGTAGAGCCAACTATGGCGTGAGAGTTGAGACTTCTAATAGAATAAAATTAATTTGGAAATCTTTCAATAAGTAAGTGGCATAAAATATAAATAATATAGGAAATAGCAAATCAGTCCGTTAATCAAAAAGACAGTCACAATTACAATTTTGAATAATCACCTGCACACACAGCATGCACTATGATCGACGCCATCGCCAATAGTTTTCAGCATATTTTGAACGCCAATTCGGATGCATAGGCGGATCATGCTCGTGATAGGAATACACAGAAATCCAATTATATTGGGCACAATCATCACGGGATCAGCACTATTGGTCAGTTCACACCGGCAAGCGACGGGGCGCGCTCTACACAACAAATATTTAAATAAAATTTGACCCTCCCACACAGCCGGCTCGAGTAGTTTTGTGTGAGAGGGCCAATTTCTTTTTTCATATTTCGACCTATGTTCCTTAGGGAAAGTTGTTCAGTTTCATGCACGATCACACCCTAAATATTGGTCATCATTTTTTTTCTTCCTGTAGATAAAAGATAGACATTTTCATTGTCAGAACTCGAGAAATACTCGCAGCTTTCGTGATTACGTGATCAAATCGTATCACGTCACTTTCCGGTGTGAACTGACCGTATACGCAGCCCAATCGAGATGAGGTGGATACAACTGCCTGAAACAGATAAAATAGCCGACTGACACGGTTTCCAATCATACTAAATCTTTGCAATGCCTAGTTGCATCAATCAATACATAACAATTTGAAAGGATTATAATTATATTGTTTGATAGAAATCGAAATCTAACTTATTTTTACTCATATAAATAGCACAGTAGTTATTTGCATTTATTATAATTCGATCTCAAGATTGAAAGCAATGTTAAGTATGAATTTGACAGGCCATTTTGTACTGAAATTACATTTGCGAACTGAAACTCGCTGTCAGTCTCCTACAGGCCTAATGTTATTAAAATGTTAGCTTTGTTTTTTCTACGAACTAACTTACTTACTTATTACGCATAGATGATCGGTGATCAATCAAAGGTACCCGTATAACTTAATCAAAGTAAATTAGTCATCCTATTTATTCAAAAAACTTTCTATACTTTTTATAGGACCCATGCCGGAAGCTCCAAATAAATAGGTACATCCCGGGACGATAAATAGACGAAGAGCACTTTATTATTTGTTGTAGAAAAAAGCCAGAGGTTTTTATAGAGCTAGAAGTTTTTGTATAAAATATTAAAAAATTAAATACGCAGCTTAGCACAAAAGGCTAGACTAGCTTCCTGTCTGCTAAAGAACTGCCAGATATATCTAGACCGACTAGGTACATACATTAAGTAGGTACTATGTTTGCGAACTTCAGCCCCCTCAGCCCATTAATCTTACCCGTCCAAGAACTTTACTTGTTCCAATACATTTCTACATTCTTACAAGACGATAACAAGTGAAGATCACCAATAAAACCCGGTGGCCATAAGCCAGTTTTTCAACTGAATGGCCCGTAGCGCACAAAAGAAGAACTAATGTGCTACTAACTATCAATAGGGATGGAATTTATCGTCTGCTCCCCTCTTTACGAAGAAAATATTGGTCTTACGAAGTACCCAGACGTGGTTTGTGGATGCCGCCTTTTGTGAAGAGGAGGGGCTGTGTGTGGTGCAAACTGCAATAGAATGGCGGAATTGGCGGAAGTCAAGGGACATCAAAGGTAAAGATTTGATTTCTAAAACATTACAGAATATTATAGATGATTAAACATGAAAACGTTGCCTTGGAAATATGCCTTCATTACATTTTTATTAAGCGTGCAAACACAGATTTTTATTACTTATTTTCCACTTAGCCCACTTTTCGAATAAAAGAATAGAAGAATTCTTGTAGAATAAAATGAAGTATTTTTTTTATAAATTATACTATAGCTCGTATTTATGCAGCGATCTAAAAATTGAGATTAATATTAAGTATGGATTTGATAGGCCGTTTTGTACTGAAATGACATTTCTGATAAGAACTCAATCTCGCTGTACTCTTGAATCTTGAGAGCTGATTTTATTAATACGGGAGTTAAACTCTTGCCATATGTTGTCTTGTTTGTCCCATCGTTTATTGCATTTTTATAAAAGTATAAATACGCTTCTGTTTCTGCCTTGCACTGAAGCGATGTTTCAAGAAAGTTCATGAGGATTGTAAACATGACTCGTCGATGGTACAAAGAGGTGAATGATGTTCGGTGGGAAAAAACAACTTTACACAGGGACATGGATAACTATACCCTTTTCTTTTTTGTAAAAATGTAGGTGTAGGTAGACGGAAATGGTTCCTTGCCCAGCCTACCACGTCTTACGCCGAAATTATCCATAGGGCAGCGTGTGATGCTGTTACCCATAATGGTAGAATTAGATATTAAATATAGAAGGTGATTTTTGATTAACCAAATGGAATTTGCAATCAAAAATTACCCGTGGATTTACTAGGTCCATCCTTTTTTTGTCATGCAATATTTTTGTACTTTATGAATGAATAATAGAATAAAAATTAAAATGCACAAAATAAAAGTTTCACCTTTTAAAATTTCGCATGCGAAAAGATGACCATTTTAAAAATTAAGTATTCAAATAGAATCCAAAACAAATTCGCAGTTTAATTTCGGACAAATTGCTAGCACAAAAAAGCGATAAAGTTCGAGTTTTAATTTTAATAAAACAAAAAAACTGTGTCGAGAGCGGCAAAGCGGCATACGCACAAGCGGTTCATTTGCGAACGTTCACACATTTTGCGAATATCCGCTCACTAGCTTTCAGCCGCGGTTTCACCCGAGGCGAAAGAGTTTTCCTGAGGGAATAACGCGGTGAATATACCTACCTTGAGTTATTCCCAGCCATAGTCAATCTTGTGTATCGAATTCCGTCTTTATAAAAATACTTAAAAACCCATGGGGATTAGGTACGCATTTTTCCGCACTAAAAAGTGGCCTATGTCCGTCTCAGGCTTACCATCTAGCATTCTGCCTAACATCAAAATGCCAAGTGTGAAAGAATAACAAACAAACGGACAGACAGTAACTTTCGCAATTATAATAATAGTATGGACATGGATTTTCGTGCATTTTGCGAATATCTGTACGTTTAGCGACTATCGTCCGTTTTCGCTGGCGCTGCCTGGCTATAGAGCAAATAATTTGCATCTGGCGCACGGCTATGGGGAATATTTCATGTGTAGTTTGCTTGCGCTAGCCTGCGTTCATATTTTTGCGCTTTAACTGCGACATAAACTGACTAGGAAAAAGAACGGAATGGGTTTGGAGTTGGGTTATTTGTAAACTGACTAAAAATCTGTTTCGGGAGTTATAAGTAACTAAAAGTAAGTCAAAAATTATCTTTTTTTCTAAGTTAGGAAGTAGTAGGTACAGCCATGTAAAGTGCATCATTTTTGACACCAGCATCATTTTAGACACCACCAAACTATTGCTCTCAAATATTTCGTAATGTTTGAGAAAATTTTCGATATTATTCACGTCGAATATCACTTTTCAAAAAATAGGTAGGTAGGTTAGATACTTTGTGTTTAACACCAAACATGAGCAAGCAAATTATATTGTGATATTTTGCTATCAAGTTATAATGAGCAACTTTGCTCGCACCGCAAACACTCAACCTAATTAAAACTAACTTTGCCTTGCTCATCTTCCTGTAATTGGTTTTCTTCAGGATATGACGAATCGCTTGCCAAACTGCTCAGATGAAGATCGAGCACGGGACAACATTAGAATAGAAAGAGCCTGATAAAAATATGAACGCAATTAGTATAATTTGTTATATTAGGCGTTATGATTGTGTATGAAAGTATAATTTTAAAACTTTAATTTATTCCATTATAATTATTTTCTTAAACATATATACCAATTTGTAAATAGTGCGGGCGTGTCGAATAATACCCGCATATATGTTTGAATTTTCTATGTAAGCTGCATGATATTTTTAGGACTTTTTTCTCCATCCTTTATTTTTATCTTCATTTACATTTAAAACAATGTAATTAACATTTTTTTCGTTCAAAAAACAAATTTTAGTGTTTCGGTGCTCCACGAAAAAAAAAAACTAGAATGGCTTTGAATGTTTCGTTTCACACGCTACATTCCTACTAGGAACAGGAAGTCTTAGCTTAGGCACATTTCTTTATCCATCAATAAGACTGAAAAAGTACACATACCCACAATGGGCGCTTTTCCACTAGACGTCACGTCAACGGCAACGGCGACAGCACGGCGACGATCACGTGACAATATCTATGGGAATCGATGACATGCCGTGACGGTGCCGTGCCGGCAAGTGGAAAAGCGTGTCATATAATTTCATTGATTTTCATACATTATCTTACCTACGATATCGTCGACGGTACCGTGCCGTCGCCGTTACCCTTGACGTGCCGTCTAGTGGAAAAGCGCCCATTACGCAAGAATTTTGTTCCTCAAACAAGGTTCTGTGGCACGCTTGGTATAAACTGTTTCCTTTTACATATTAATGAGGTTTTTCTTGCCTCACGTTTGAACTTCTGCATATCTTTCCAAGGAAACGTTAGCAATTTTCTGGGTAAAGCTGCCTGCTTTTAATATAACAGAATTTGAAGTATAGAGAAAACCATTATGACTGGGTTAAATATGCCCACAAATATTTTAAAACGAATTTAACTGATATAATTATTATGCAATAGTTTACGTACAGTTAGAAGTAGTACCTGAAAAAAAGATATTTCGGACCCCTATCCTCATATTATTCAATCAGGAGGGATTACTAATATTTTGATCAAAAGACAGTGAAAATTCGTTTCATGATTTCGAAGGTCATAAACCACGTGGTGAAAATTCACGTAAAAAAGAGCCTATAGATACTAAACAGTAGGAAGGTGTAATCATAATAGAAACGGTCACAGATTCTGATTTTTTAATACTACCTATTTGGTGAAGAGATACAAGTACTTATCGTTTTCAACAACCAACTCTACATATCATAATCCAAATACCTGCACCATTACTGTCCGTCCACATTACTTGTACACTCACTAGGGGGAGCTAGTACACCCCAAATAGTCTGTATTAATGTCTAATTGTTTCCTAAACAGACATGCAGGGGGAGTAACTTCATTAGGCTGTCTATGCGGCGGAGTACTGCTAAATGGTCATAATTGTTTACAGGTAGATATAGTTATAGTGTAGATTGAATTAGGGACAATGATTGAGTTGTGTTTGCCGAGATTGTGCAAAGAAAGAATGTAGCTAAGTAGCACTTGCAATAGTTGCTTGTCTAAATCTAGTCTAGTCAAAGGAATTTGAAAAAGCCGTTAATTATAAAAGAAGAAGAAAAATCACTAGCGAAGCTATTAGAAGAAGCTATTATACAAAATGTACATTTCCAACTAAGATAAAGAAAACTCACCATGCATTAAGTACTATTATCTTATTACTTCTTAGATCAAATCCAATCTAAGAAATATCTAAGTATAAGTATACTCGTCCCATTTTTAGTAGAAATGATACGAGCCATGACGTATAAAGAATTTCATTATCACGATATTATCACAATTTATTTTTATTTTTACCTGACTGCTTTATTTACCGAAAACCTTAGTTACTTACTTCTTATAATACTTATTGGTCAATAATATTATCATTACCTATATCACACAAGACAATTGGGTACTTGACTGGGTAGCTTAAAAAATTCAAAACGTTTTTACTTAAAACTGATGGCTAAAAATATTGTGGATTTCATTCATCATTTAAAAAAAATGCACATTTATATTTTAATAATCGAGTTAAAAGTATATAAGTTATTGATTTGAGTAGTCAATATTTACTAAAATGTGACGTCATAACTCACAATTTTCATACAAAAAAGCGTTTTTGACATAACATTAAAAGTTGCTGATTTGACTAGTTGGAAAGTAGCCAATTGTATAGGAAATATCCATAATAGAACCTACGGCGTCAACATGTCTCGCACAGGTGATTGGCAATAGACATGCCAAAACAATAATAGAGGTAGGTACCTATTTGGTAGAATAACATGCTGTGTAATGTTAGGATAATGTTGTTACTGCATGATTTGATTGTGTTCATATTTAGATAAACAATGTCATCGACATACACACATCGTTGAAACACATTTCTTATTTGTGTAGTAGATTATTGGGTCGAACGGCTGATGAACTCTGATGTCAGAGCTGCTACATCGCCCTACAATAATGAAAGTTATGGAACCATCGTATTTGTCAGAAATAAATTATGCAGTTTTATTTTTCAAACAAAACTGGGAACAATTTTTTACTTTATTTTTGTGGCCCAAACAATGGTCCCAATCCGCCGAATAGATTACAGAGGTACCTTATTAATACATTGAACATAATAAATTTGAGAAAAATAAATTCATAAAATCAAGTTATGAGATTTCGAAATTCAACAAATAGTTCTAGATCGAAAATTCAAAAAGTTTTCCGACCCACTTACAAAACTAGACACCCTAACACAGTTTTGGAAGAAATCACAGCGCGATTTATTCCAAGTCATATTCCTCCATGAAGTTCTCAAATTGAATTTCCCCTCAATATAAGAAAATATAAATTCTGAAATTTCTTTTTGCAGTACACTTGGAAGAACAATAAAAGTGCTACGTGTCTCCGTGATTTTCATTTCTCTTTTCGTATAAGTAATGTTCGAGCTCCCCTTTTTAATAACTTGTCCTAAAAAAGACTAGGAGTTCCTGAGATGATGTGTCATAAAACCTAACTTTAACTTAACTTTTTATTTCTTGCCGAAACAGAAATGAATGCATGACTTTAAAATAACTTAAGAAGCTATAATTTGGTATAATCGGAACAGAACATGGAAGATTAGATACCTTCATATCAAAACAAATGCAGACCTTCTGCTGCCCAAAGGGGTGGCTTTTCTATCATCCAAATTATTTATATCATGAATATCGCACCGCCGCAAAGCTATTACCGTTCTCTGAAATTCATTAAACCCGTTGATTACCAATTTGCCGGACTTTGTACCTACCATCCTATCTAACACTTCATTACCAAAGCCTAGTCCGTCCGAGCTCAATCAATCCGACCATTGAAGCAAACACTTCGTCCAACTCCGTCCAGTCTACTAAGACCTCTCCTTCGCTTTCATCTTCCTTTTAACGTATATCGTTTAGTAATATATCTGGGGGGGTCGGAAGATCGGTTTTCAGTGGTGGTAGGTCAATCACATAGTAATTGGCCGGTGAACAAGATACCCGTGAAATGACGACTGCCCTCTGACAAGGGTCTTACATGCTTCAGGGCTTTCCATTCGGGTTTAACACTTGCGTTTTTGAGGGCGCTTGTTTGGGTACGATCGTGTGGAGGGTAAGATAATGGGTGCCTTCGAGGCATGGAAGGACTGTTTGGCTCTTAGTTTACAAGTTCATGGATCCTAAACTGTCCAGTACAGACAAGCAATTGCTACGGTAAAAGTTTTAACAGTTGCAGCAGTACAAATTAGTTATTGAGTTGCCTAATTTGTAATCTTGAAGATTGGGTGTTTCTGTGTATTACCAAGGATGGTACGGGGTATCTCCTAGACGAGTGTATGTGTCATTCTGTTTTTAGTAACCTGTAAATGTAACTAGTAGAATTCGTGATGTTAAAGCTATGGTCAAATACTCGTAAACCTTTCTTTAACTTTAAGCAACAACTCACAATACAATTTGTCTCTTCTCTGCCTCTGCGCAGAATATATTGGGTACTAGCCATTACTGTTACCTACAAATGCTCGACAGTGCCTCTACACGGCTTCACGCATATTATGAACACCCTGTGAACACAGATGCACGCTGCGACGCGTCTAACCCTGTATATTGCAAACTACATCACATACTGTCCAAACTAAAACAAAATTGTAAACTGACACCCTTATTTCAAGGACGTAAGGTTGGCTTTTCACAAGAGTTAACAGAGTTATCTGCAAGGTTAAGTTGGTCAAGTGAAATTCAGTATAGAGTTGGTTGTATAATATGCGTAGCCGCAGATACAATATGGTCGAGATAGAGCCTTTGGAAGCATTTGCATGTATCCCAATGGACAGTTGTGGCACTTCCAGTGTGTGACTTTGTTGTGGCCGAAATAACTTTGGTCAATATATCAACCAATTCGATAGGTATTTGATAGGATCTATAGATTTCTAGTTACTTTATTACCTGAAAGAAAATTACTTAAAACATTTACAAATGTTAACATACTAGAGTTTTAGGTCTTAGATATTTTATGTTCAATTTTATTTTCATTAAGTATGTCGTTTCCGAAACTCAAAATTTAGTGACCTTCTCTTTGCGTATCAAATAATCTATCATCCAAAAAGTTGAAGTGAATTTTGTTTTCAAACATTCTCTAATATACCTACAACCTAGTTCTCACTTGTTTATTATTCATTGCCGAGTCCCCAAGTCAATTGTTACTTTATATTCAAAGAGTGTGCAAGTACTCAAGCTTGGAATTTCGCGCCCATTTGCCCCATTTGGCTTCAACAAATGGCTTGGAATAAAACGTAGGAAAACTTATAAAATCCTACAAAGGATATTGTGATGCAGTTCCTTTGCTATTGAGCCGTATGGAGGTTATTGTTGCAAATACGGGTTCCATTTTTGAATTTTTGTGGTTTTGTAGAGGTATAGAAGGCTTTTATTGGATTTCATTGTGGTGCTCTAGGTACTTAATACTACTGTTGTTGTAGAAACTCTTCTGCAGCTACCATCTCTGAATAAGGGCGTAAAGGGCAAACCTAACTATTCATCATACTTGGCAGGTGAGAAGTCCCTCTATATTCTCAGTGGTTTAATGGTACAGTTCAATGACTGAAGAAGTCAAATTCAGTGCCAAATAAGCGAGGCCCGTATTTATGATCAGTACTTGAGACTGACAGCGAGTTTGAGTTCGTATCAGAAATGTCATTTCAGTATAAAATGACCTGTCAAATCCATACTTAATATTGCTCTCAATATTGAGATTGCTTTATAAATACGAGCCTAAGTATATTACAGATTGCTGCTGCCCACTCTTTTTTTTCAAGAGTGTTTACTTTAGAATCAAATTTTGACATGAAATAAGACGACGAATAAAATACTAGTAGGTACTTAACTGAACAACTTTGACAAAGAATCGTTCAATTCAAATCCACAGAAATTCTTTCAGTACTCAATGAATAAAAATAACTTCCCCATATAACAAGCCCACATCGATCAGACGATTTTACGAGGAAGCCAAAATATATTTTTCATTACCTGAAAAAAATATCAATAATCGTGAAACTGAAAGGTGTCAAGAGCCGGTGACTGAACAACTCCTAGAATCAGTTTGTTACACCCTGTATAATGTAGTTAAATTTAATGGGATTAAGTAGTTATCTTGTTTTAAGACCATCCTGTAAAACTCTTCTTACAACACAAGAGTGGTTAAAACGTGATAACGAGTGCAGTTAACATTAGTGCCGATTTGGTTGCAGACACAACTTAACTAAGTTTGGTCCTGTCACTTCACTTTCTAAAATTTAAATAAATAAGACACAGAAATACATAAAACAGCTAATTATAATCCTGCCAAATAGAAATTTCCTAAAATAACCTGGCAATCGTCTTATTTTATTTAAGCGCTTTATGTTAGGTACTTTAGTAAGTATTTCTATCTCTTTTTTAATTCAAATTTTAACCTAACTAAAATAAGTAAGGTTGTGTCTACAACCGAATCGGCACCATTGTCTGGACTCGAACGCCATCGTTAGCAAGCAAATGATAGAGTATGCACTTAGTTAATTAAGGCAGAAGTGTTTTCTAGTTCGTTAACCCTTGCGATGCCAAGTTGTAGACTACGACAAGTCTGCTGGAAGCACTACTGGCTTGGCTGTGTTATAAAAACTGAAAATAAGCTTTATATTATACAATCATTTTGAGATTTATTATGATTTTTTGCACTCACAGTGCTATATTTATTTCTAAATAATAAAAAGCGTTGGGCCGGTTTTCCAAAGACGCGGGTTCAAATCCTGTCGGCGGATGAAATTTTTGATTTGTTATTTCTAATATTATTTAGAATCATTTTGAGGTATAAAGTAACTACATCATACATACATACATACATAAAATCACGCTTTTATCCCTAATGGGGTAGGCAGAGCAAAAACGACCCAAGCAAAGGTCGCTCCGCCACGTCTGACAAGTTTTGAGGGTAATTCCAGATAGATCTGCATATTGCTATAGTGACGGGTTGTCAGCCCATCGCCTAAATTACAATACTGAAAGCCTCAGATCCCTTAGCTGATTTTTACAGCATGCCCGGGAGGAGATGCAGCTGGCACATTCTATGTTTTTCTATCACTCCCAGTCCAGCATGGAAGAAAGTAACTACCTATTGCCTATTTTGTATGCCACCTGGTAATGCATTACCCATGGATCTCATCCCACTACAGGGCAAAGGGTTCCTCTCTTTCTCGCCACAATTTTCGGTAATTAATTAAGGCTCGTATTTATAAACCGCTCTCAAGATTGAGAGCGATATTAAGTATGGATTTGACAGATCGTTTTGTACTGAAATGACATTTCTGATACGAACTCAAACTCGCTGTCACTCTTGAGAGCTGATTATAAATACGGGGCTAAGTGACCCTTTATTGCACACAAAAAACGTAAACATACAAAAATCAATAACGTGCCCAAAGGCGGTTTTATCGCTTGGATTAGAGCAATCTCTATCAGACAGCCTTTGGGTCTACCCTCTTCAAAGAAATTACTTATTTTCAAGTATTTTTTATTTTAAAATAAATTTATTTCAGTCACGTATAACTGACTGCAGTTTGGAAGAATTAGCTCAAATACATTATATTTTTATTATAATATTTTAATAAGGGTGGTTTCTTTAAATAGCAGATGTTGCCTACAGAAGAGTTTTGAACGTACGTCCTGCGTCGCCGTGTGTGGTTTAAATAAAAATTGTACTGGTGCAAGGTGTTCATCCACCATTGTAAGGATGATCTGATTTAATTTTAAAGAAGTTTTTTTTTTTAAATGGATTTACTCGTGACTCCCGTCTAGTTTGTGGGCGACAGAGACGGAGTCGACGATATGTCGCTTGAACTTAATGTTGCCATTTAAAAATGTACATAGTTGTATAAAATGTACATGTACACAACTGTTGTTTACACCACCGCGCCCCGGTAACAAGAGTAAACAGTGACTCCTTCGTTAGTGCGACTGACGATGAATTGTCAACTAAAGCTGTGACTGAAGCGTATGAAAATATTATTCCAGCTATGCAAATTGTTGAATAACTGGCGTTAATTTTTTTTTCGCATCTCGCCGTATTTTTATCGGAATACTTCACACATTTCTTCATGTAATTGATATAAAATACAAGAAATTGGTGAAATAAAAAAATTGACAGTAAATAATAAAAAAAAAATGTTTGAAAAATGTTTGAATTATGATTTTGAGATACCGCGATATTGGTAGCAATTTGGCAGGAACGCGAATTATCTACATCCCAACTAAAATTTATGGCCGTCACTTTCTTTTTTCGCATGGTAGAAAAGAACGGTTAAGTCGTGTCTTTTGCAACGCCAACTTGTCTCTATTGTAGGTCTAAAATTTAGAAAAATATTTCGATAAAGGCGTAGCGGGACTCTATGTACCTACTTATTTTCCTAAAAACTTGTTATTATATATCCGTCCTAGCACTGGCAATTTGTTATTGAAACAAAACGACCAAGTGTTGGGTCTACATCATTATCCAGTTGTTGAAACACCCTTAACATTACTAAATGTGGGCTCTATGCAGTTGGCATAGAAGCTACGAAACATACGAGTACATCTACTAGATAAAATCACATCATTACCAAAATTTTCACTGAATCTGAACCTTACGCAGTTGACAAAAAAGCTACTGATGGTACACAAAATGAGGATAGGGTGATGAAATGACAGGTTTCGTTAGGTCGTAGTTTTTTTTGTTTTTGTTGGGGATACGCATTTGAAAAGCGTTGACGTCCTTTAAACCACAGTGAGGGCCTGACTTGGTGAGGCAAGGAAAGGAAGAGAGCTCGCTTAAATTAATAGCATATGTTTTTGATTCACCAAAGAACGGCATTTAGAAACAAAAAACTAAAAAAAAAAACTGAGGAACATAGGTCAAAAAAGGTGCTCTTATAAAAATTTGGTACTCGAATAACTCACACCTTTTGTTTGAAGTCCAATTTTTTTATTGAAATAAAAGATCTCGGTGAATTTTTTCATTACTACTATAAAGAAAAAAATGCGCAAGTTAAATGATAGTAAAAGTATGTTCAAAGCTTTTCAACTCAACTGAACAATGTCTTAATATTACTTTTTTCATTTCATATACCTAACGTATTATTACTGCATAAAAAGGAAAAATGCAAGCCACTGTAAAGTCCAAACATCAGCAAAACAAACTAAAGACAAAAAGCAATTCGATAATAGACCGACCAAAGCAGCGGAAAATGCCGAAGCTTAAATGCTATTTGGGAAAAAGAATCATTACACAACAAGGGAAAAAAGCACAGAATCAATATTGAAATGAAGCCAAGTCCCGGAATCGAACAGGTAGGAAATACAAAAATCCTGCATTTGACATAGCACCAATTCTGGACCGAGAAGATAAAATTAAACAAAATGACTCTTACTTACTGCGGAATCGGAGCTGGAGCTGGTCAAGTGTTCAGTAAGAAGTATTAGCAGGATCATCGGTCAGCAAAATCGGTGCTAATACTTGAGTGAAGTACACTCTACTAAACCTAATTGACTTTTGTATGTAATAAGAATAGGTTTTCCAAAATAAAATTGAGAACTCCCGGAAATTGTGAAATCAGTATTATTTATTGTAAAGTAATATCAAGCTCTTAGGTAAGACCCGTATTATTGTGCGTTGAGATCGCTTTATAAAATAAGAGCCTTAGTTGTTGTGCTAAAAGTTTAATATTCATTATTAGAATGAGCAGAATAGAATAAGGCTGCCGAATCCAGAACAAGAGAGTTAACGATTTCCGAACCGTATGTGTTCTACAGCTGAATGTCATTGGAAAATAATTTTTGCTTTCGGATTGCGTTTTTTTTTTATCATCTATTAAAATAAACACATTATTATCATGTCATGTTGATGTCCCTATACTCTACAGGGCAAAATAATCTAAATACTTAAATAGACTAAAACATAAAATATATTTTCTTGTAACCACATTCATGTGTATCGTCGTCGGTCAATAGAGTAAAACTACAAAAGATATGTTTCCGCCCGGGATCGAACCGGGGGCCTTCTGCGTGTTAGGCAGATGTGATAACCGCTACACCACGGAAACTTGTTAACATGCGGCGAAATAGCGTAACACGTGTCGCCAGTATTTAAACTATACGCGCGTGCGCGTCACTCGCTACTGGTTTTAAATTTAGATCGCTTGAATGTCATTGGGGCAATATCTAATCAAAACAACTTTCACTGATTAAAACACTTGTTACAAAAATATAATTTAATTAGAACAAACTCATTACTACTATTATAGATACTCGTAATGTAAGAATAATTTAATTAAATATAAATAAAAATATGTTTTCTTTCTGATGGATGACCTACTTTATCTATCACAGTCGGAATTTGATAAGATTAAAGAATAATCAGCAAATACTTATCAATTAGGTAGGTACATTATTAACCTATTAATTTTTCCTTATTATAAAGACTTCTAAAAGAAGGCCAAAGATTTATTATAGGCCTTGATCCATCTTAAGATGAAACTAACATGATTGGCGACTAAAGTTTAGTCGCCAATCATGTTAGTATCGATAAATCAACGTTAAAAACATTAAGTTTACATGACAATACTTACTTAATCATACCGACATCTAGATAGGGAAGCGCTAAGATACCTAATTATTATTTGTTCATGTTTTGAATTGCTTGAACAAAATTGCTAAGATTTGTTACTTTAATGTGACCATTATCGGTGCAAGCGGGTCTAATTTAACGAATCACCTTTGATTGCTCAATT
The DNA here is from genome assembly GCA_029255725.1 of Scrobipalpa atriplicella. NCBI lineage: Eukaryota > Metazoa > Arthropoda > Insecta > Lepidoptera > Gelechiidae > Scrobipalpa > Scrobipalpa atriplicella. Next base: position 74,739 of record JARACY010000071.1, read on the forward strand.
AATGATACAAATAGCCAAGGGGTGAAACAATTACAACCAATCCCTTATTACGTTTAAATGTAAGTAGCACAATTAGTTACTAAGATGGGTGTTTTGTTTTGAAAATACTAAACTGAGAAATGAGCTTCTTCCTACAGTCATGGCTTACACCTTTTAGTCAAATAAGGCCTTTGCTCAGCAGGGTAGTAAATACTTATCAAGTCACGTTATAAAGTTGCTAAAATTTATTTGATTCGATTTGACATAAATACGGTATAAAGTCTGATTGGATTTGACTTGAAGTGTTTATTTCCATGGGATCAAATTATATTTCGTCAACAATAAAATATGAAAAGAACATGACTCACTGTTTATAATGATCAAAATTCCATTTTAAAGGCTTTTTTCTATCCTGATAGTTGTACAAAACAATAAGGCAGAGTATGTATATCGTAAATAGTTAAGTTAGAAATAACTTGTGAATAACCCATGTTGACACCGCGGTTGAGCTCAATTTGATACTATGTGACAGGGGTGGGCTATTCTCCATTATTTATCGCCTTCAGACGATTTATGATACGGCCAAAGCTTATATTACAGGAATTTGGATGAGACTGTCTTTAGTGGTGTTTTGTATCAGAAGTTCATGGAAACGTGGTTGGGTGGGTTGTAAAAAGATTGTAATTAATGGCAATGGACCATTTTCCTACTAATATTACCTGCAAATGCGAAACTTTGGATGTTTGAAATTTAAATGGACTTCATTTCTATCTACGGGAAAACTCATTTAACGCAGATGAAAGCCAGTATCTAACCTACCTTATTTTACCTTACAATTTTTCCGCATACTAAATTATAATGACGTGTGTGTTTAATTTAACGTTACTTCATGGGTAAATTTCTTTTCTTACACGTAAAAGAAAATGTGTCAAGTATTGTAGATACTATTTAACGTTTTTTTTTCTACAAGAATTCTAAAAGCATAAAGCCTGCAATCCCCACCACTGGTGTCACGGGGAGCAGTAAGGAAGTCATAATCGTAAACTGCCCCGCGTATTTCCGGCTTGCGCTTGCACTAACGCGCTATATTCTAGCTTTATGCAGCTCTCATAGCTGCAATTGCTTCCGAGTGTTATTTTTATAAAAGCGTAAAGAGTCAGTTTTGTTTCTTTTTATATTGTTGGTTATTGTTATTCTCAGTGCTTTTCTTTCCAATGCTAATATTTTAATTGTGTTTATCTAGGTAGAAGTTTTGAATCAATCACGACACGATATTGCTTACATTCATTATGAATGCAAAGATTAGGCTATTCTGTGTTATACAGAGTTACCTTAGTAAACTAGGTATACATGATGTGCTATATAGGATAGTATAATTTCTTTGACCTAACATATAAGTATTATGCATTAATGTTAACATCCCGAATTTCCCAAATTATTCACAAAAGATTGTTGATGTTGTCGGATTCTTCCAAAAGTTGCCAAGGCACCAGGAAGTCATAAATCACTCCTTTTAACCAAGTCTCATATACGCGACCCTCATCATGTGACGCGAAAATATCGTGTTCACACAAAACACCCTGTTCACACACATTTAGCAACCTATTAATTATTTTGAACAGCCTCCTAGCTGTACTAAGGCTTAGTATACAGTATGATCTCAAATTAGGCCGCGTTCTATCTTCCCCGGTAATCAGGAGTACATGAGCTGTACATGGTGGTACAAACAAGTCAATCTTAAACACGGTTTGCATAGATTAGCGGAACACTCGCTTTCAGAACACATTTTGTCGGTGGTACAAAAGATTATGCTTTCCGATCAGCAAAGAGAGTTTTATTTGGCAATATCGTTATTTAATGGTTTATTGTGGTATTTATTTCGTATGTTACGTTAATCACATCAAAGAGTGACATTTTTATAAAGAGTTGTGCTTGACTCTGACAGTCAGTCTATTTAATAGAGTTGATGATGGGAAAAGCATTAATACCCGTCGCTTTATGGATAGGCCAAGTACCTTGAGTTCTTTATGCCTTCTACATTGTGGTTACCAAGAGAGTCAAGAGAAAACTCTTGTCACCAAAATTTTGAGGGACAAAAACTCAGTTTTTCATTTTTAAATGCGCTGAATCAATTCATATTCTGTGCCTCAACCAAAAGTTAAAATAATACCTTGGAAGATAAATGACAACCGCTTCCTCCACTCACTTACAACCGATCAGCATACATCGTGCGCCTTAGTCGTTATGCGACGAGCGGCAATCTGCATAATACGCAGCCACGTCGCTATAAAAATGGTAATGCAACTCCACTCCAGCTCAGCTCAGTCTCTGCACTGGGTTGAAGGTAATTGGTCGCACGTAGTCGGTCCGATTACATCGACAAACCTCTTTGTAGTTCTGCATGCCTGGTAATTTTAGCGTGATTGTCCTTGCTGTCTCAGGCCATTTACTTACATGCCACCAAATATGGGTAAGAGTCATATCCCCATAGAATACTATGCCAACTTAAAAAAACCTCATAAAGAACCAACTGGTTACACATACACATTGTAACTTACCAACTGTCCTAATGTACAATTTGATTACCGCTGGTACATTTAAAATCAGACCAGCCATTATTTTGAGTAGGTTCTGGTTGGTATTTCCCTTTTTTGTGGTCTATAAACGAACCGTTGATCAATAAATCGAGGACGATAATAAAACTTTCTTATCTTGTTCATTACCTTGTTGCTAACTTCAACTTAAAAAGTTTTTCCTAATAACATTTCAAATATTATTAAAAAAAATTAGATTTAATAGAAAATATTTTCTTGGAATACCTATTTCTAGAATGACTTTCATCTTCGCAATGTGACGAAATGAGATTTTTACTAACGGATATTAACATCCAAAAAGGACTCGGAGGTATCTCTGCTTTTAAAAGAATTTTTATTAATCCTAAGTTTGTCATTTCGTCGCTTGTGCTTGAAAATTACCCTTTCCGAGAAGGGGAGGCGAGAGGGCGGCAATTAAAAGCGTTTTTCCCTTTGATGTCGCCGCGTTGCACTTATTTCTAAGTGGCTGATGTTCTGCTCTTGTTATCATGCTCGTAAATTGATGTTTCTTCCGTTGAAAGTATGAAAATCAAATGGTCTCCGTAAATGATTATTTTTATCGTCTAATACCTAATGTTTCAAGAGATCCGTAGAGAGAGGTTTTATATCTAGGAACCTGTACGTACATAGACAATGATAATGATAATAATGCTTATGGCTGAACTAATTTATATTGGAAAAAGATAAGAAAGAAAACAGGGACACATCCAAATCCAACGTATATTACTGCACATTATTATATCAACACCCTGGAACAGGTCATAAAAATTAAACTCTGTTTTTGATGTAAATTAATATGTTAAGAAATTGGGTTTGCTTCCAAAATATTTTCATTATGCATCAGTTTCCAGCCCCTGAAGTCAGTTGGTTGGCTGTGTCAGACAACATTGATAATGAATATATGTATGAGGTTATTATGTTCCGGACACTACGAGACAATAAACGTTTTATATAATGAATCTATCCATATAATATCGTTAATATTAACGATTTTAATATGGTTAACAGGACGTACTGTCTTGAATTAATAACTAAACAAAAAGTGTCAAAGGCTAACATAATTTCCAAACTAATTTAGAGTTACACACTGATGATGTTTGTCCGTAGGTATAAGGTCATAATGTTGGCATTATTTTCAGAGACCATGAGGAAAATTAATTTACAACAACATTAGTCAGTATTAATTCAAGTCAATGCTGAAACAATTTAAAAGTAAGTAAGATCTAACCGATTATTATCACTCATTAAAACTGTTGTCAGTAGTTTGACGACTGCATGTAATTTCCTTCAACTACAATCTACAACACCGTGAGAAAACGACATTTGCAACTACGTAGTAGCTTGCCACTGTTTAAAGCCATGTTAGGGTTATTTCACTATGCTCTGAATAATAGTTTCTCTGAGCTTTAATATTTCCAAAACATTTAATATCCATATTTTGAACCATAATAAACTGAAATGTGGCAAAATTCTGGGCTGCAACCGTGTAGTGTCTGCCATCGACACGCTAAGAAGAAGATGAGCTAGATTATTTTTTATTTTTTACTACATGATGTAACCTTACGTGAGTATGTGTGTGAACACATCTCCTTTTGGCTCGACCACCTGCTTTGGAGGTAAATCATATCTACATACCTATTTTTTTATTTTATATTGCGCGATACAAATATGAGACATAATATCTTCAGACTCTGTTAATTGAAACTAAAGAGGAGATTAAATGTGTGTAAAAAAATACTATCTGAAACTCATCAACATTATTTTTGGAGCACAGAAGAATAAACTCTAACGTTCAGTTGTATTAAAGCTGCATAGTTCTTACAAAGGAGCTATTGAAGTTGAAAAGACGTGGAAATAGCAAATTATTGTCCGTTCTTAGTGCTATAAATGGTATAAATGCTGCCTCCACGGTAAGTGGTGTTATATTATGAATAACATTGAAGTTGTCATGTCTGGAATCACAAAGGAGGTTAACATGAAATGGTACCATTGGTAGTCAAGGTAGCGTTTACAAATTGAAGACTACTTTCTTTTCTTTCAAGTTCTTTAGAAGTAAGTACTTATTAGTTTGTACAGGGTTTTCTTTAGGTTTAGATCATACTTTACACAACATGGGTACACACACAGTAAGTAAGTATTTTTCAACTCTTAAATTTATTAATTCTGATCAGTTCTGTATGTGTATTCACTGCTTTCCTGTTAGAAAATGTAATTTATAGTTCAATTTCGACAACATAGGAGACATACTAGCTTTCAATGGTAGGCAACTTGGCACCAATAGCTTCTAGTTAGTGCCCCACTACATGTGACCACACTACAGTGTGTTCCAGTTGTGTTCCAACGTGCTATGTTCCAGCCCTGTCATGTTATTTCGCTAATTTCAGCCTAATGGTTCATTAACAGGCTGATTTACAGCGCTGTTGTCCACCGTTTAATTTATCGAACACTGTTTCATAGTCAAATATGGGTAGGGCTTGGCTGGCTGGAGCACTATGCAAACGGGTGAAAAAAGAGTATTGAATATTTTATACTTTGTGTTTCACACCCACCGGATTTGTTTTTCACAGGATACGATTCTTTTGAAATAAGAATAATAACGCAAAATTAAATAAGGGACATTTAAGATTGAACTACCTAAATCTAATCGAACCTGGATACTGAAATGATTTGAAAAAGAATTTTGGTAACTATGTCTGATTTTACGAGTAACTACATTTCTACAGAGATGTGCTATGCTAGTACTCAAAACGTACTACCACTAAGCAGCTAGAATATCGTGAAACACACTATTTCACATATTGACAAATGATCGAAATCCTATTGCAAATGGCCAGTGGATAGCTTCAAACTACGGCCATATCCGAGAATATTTCAATTTTATTAGCCTTGCTCCCTAGTTCAGGAAGCTACGTAGCGTAACTAGCCCATATTTCATGTATCGAAGGAATATCGGGTGGATGTTAAGTATGATGCTCACTTCAAGGATTATGTTTCGTAAAAGAGTATTTGGTTTTAAACAAAATGTTCACGGAAAAATTACAGTTGGTATCAAACAGTCCCTATGAATAGAAAAATCAAATCCAATACAATCCAAAAGGTACTAGGTACTTTAGTGTCATTGTGCCATAGCCTATTAGGTGGGATAGAAACCTGACCCCAGCGTTCATATAGTTAGTCAATCGACTTGATAACCTAAACGACAGAAGAAAAAGTATCCTTTTTCTTTTTCTGACTCATGAGCAAAGAAAGCAAGAAAAAATGTTTATAGAGTTAAGGTAAGTATGTGTCGTTAATTTTAGCTCATACTCCATGAAACTGATGACCCTTTGAACACAGGTGTACTATATATTGAGGGCCCTCGACAGCTGTATCCGGTTCTGTCCGGATTCTCGTAAGCCTATAGATGCGAATGTGAGATCGTGGAGTGATGCCTCTTCATTTGGCGGGAGAGTGGACAGGGGAACAAGATGTATGGAATGTATTGCATGCTGCAGACGATCTTGGCTTTACAATATACCTAATGTGGATTCTACATAGGTTGTTTTAAACTGCATTTTACTGATAGATCTCATCAACCACTAATCTCGAGAAATTTAGGCGTCTACTCCATTGCTCAATTTTATTCTCTGCGGGCCCAGTAGGTACCTATAGAGTAGATATGTACATATAAGTGACTTCAATACACTAGGTTATTTTTAAATGTTAAAAAAGTTAGTTATATGTTGAACAAGCGCGAAGCCATCATAAAATTTTATCCAAAAATTGCATGTCGATTGAAAGTAAAATGGTCTGAAAATGTTATAGCACAATGGAAACTGCTTTGATACATACATACTCGTAGGTAGAATATGCTCCAGGAATTCTAGAATAGGTACTTCATTTGAGTTCTAAAAATATGTAGGTAATGTATTTTAAGTAATTATAAGATAAATACTATATAATTATAGAATGCATTCTTAAAATAAAAATAATGTTTTTGTCTTTTAAAGTAGCCATTTAATTACCGGTATTTATAATTACCCAAATTTACCTTGTTTACCATAACGAAGTTAAAGATTCCTTACAAACGATTTCCGCAAACCACTACCGGAAACTATTCCCCTAAAGCAAGTGAAGGTAAATATTTGATCAAACGGACAAACGGTCCCGCTGCGACAGACTGACGGACCATTAAGTGCTATTATTAGGTATTTGTCTTCATTAGGTGGGCATGCAACAGTAAGTAGGTTTCATTACGAGAAAATTAGTAACTTGCTTTGGTTTTGTGCTAAATTAATCTTGGATTTGTGTTTGATTTACTGGAATCGTATTTGAATGTACTTACGTTTGTATTCTATTCAATGCTATTAAAAAGGTTCTATGGATCCACATACGTCAGTCAGTCAGTCAGTCATTGCTTAGCAACAAGCTGTTTACTTTTTTCTATGTCTTTGAATAAAAGTGTCATTCATCCCTATCAGCTGCAGAAAGTTCACTGCTGTGCTGGTCATAAGACTTCCCGTATTTCGTCTAGCTCTACCAGCTGCCCCTATGTCACGAGTTCAGAATTGCGAAGGCATGGAACACATCTTATGAAAGCGTACTTGAGTATTATTTTACTTGAAAGGTGTATTGCTAAAAATATATAAAATACTAAGATATTCAAATTGCAATAAAATTTCAACATACAACAATTTCAAAGAAGTACCTACTTACGTAATACAAAAAAAGACGACGACCAAAAAAAAACCTTTTTAATCAAAAAACAATTAACTATCTAATTAACCCACTTCCTTAACCCTTATCTTAGCATTAAGGGTCCGATATCGGGTCTCAAAGTGTCGTTAAAGGGTATAGGAAAAAAAAACAAAATTGGATTAACCGTTTAATTACACAGATTACCTTAAATGACCGGTTCGGAAGGAGTGGTGCTTAAAGATACTGCTTAGTAGGAAGTTTAAAAATAAACTGAAATTAATTTGGTAGGATTGAAACTAAATGGAGTTTATAACAAAATTACAAATTAAAGTGATTAAATCCATACTTAATTCTTTTTTAGCATAACATTTACCTTATTTTATTTAAAAGGGGAATTTGGTATGTATTTTTTTTTTAATACATAAATAAGTAAATAAATAAAAATAAAGACATAAATATTCGACTCGTACATGTAGCGACTATGGAATACCGCATTCTATCCGATATGTTTTGATTTCTTATTGATCATGTTTTTTTTAGAAATGAAATAAACAAGTAGTACAGTGGGTGCAAAAAGTACTCAAAAATATCTAAATAACATAAACACATTTTCATTATGCTTCCGAATCCGCTTGTACTAATTAAATTCATGTTTCAATGGCGTCAAAAACAGGATACGTGAGAATAAATGTGCGAATAAAATATTTTTGAACAAAATCGTAGCTTTACGCTACCACTGCAAATAAACCATTATTTCTACCGTTTCAGGGTTGATTTTACTCTGATAAGGCTCTTGTATAAGTTTGAAATACATGTTATGAGATCTCTAATTAAACTGTACGTTACGCATTACTCCTGTTAATTTAGTTGAAATTTGTAATTAGCATATTACATCGAAATAATAGTGAGCCGAGAACATAGATATATTCTGGGGTAGAATATAGGATAATAATTATAAATTAGTATGTTTAATTGTTAGATAATTTGATAAGCCATTAATGAAAATGAACGTGATGATATTTTAATTATAATGATGCTGATTTTAATGATGCCTTCTAGAGTTAGATGTGGTCATATCTCATTTTGTTGTAAATAAAACAAAAAAGAATATATACCTACCTACTACAGCAACTACTTAAATAAAAAAAATAATTTGAATGTTCAAGGAATATTTTGACCACTCTGAAGAAAATAGGTAAGTTATACCTGCAAATGTCGATCTGGATATGAACTCATACTAAACAGTGACCTAACAGTTCAACCACGTTCAACGACCTTAATCAACAGCAGTGCCTAATCGCATTTACCTAATGAGTTCCTACTATCAATCGCGTAGCTAAACATTGACCCTCAATCCCGGCCTTCACCAATTTTGTTCAGCCGCAGGAATCCTCGACAAACGTAAGCATACAGCGCTAGCATATCATACTGGGGGTCTAAGGTAAGACAAAAAGTGAGCGATATACGTGTCCATTGACGTGTATAAAAGGCGCTATTGCAAAAGTCTACTGTGGGACATGGTGGGGTATTACGCATGGCATTTGGATTGGCTAAAGCAGTGCGAGATTTCACATTTACAGAGAACAAACACTGCTAGCCGGTCTTTGGATATTGCCAAAATTTTTATGTCACCTGTGGGAACATTGTCTGATGTGACATTGTCGGAATATTGTAGCATGATGCTTTTCCATCCCCGCGCTGGCACTACACGTGCAATTCCAATATCAAAATGAATCCTATCTTATCCTAATCTGGTACCAATGACATTTTTAACTTAGAAAGATAGGTATGATAAAACTGTCAATGTATCTCATATACCATATAAGACACCCAAGCCTACGAAGCAAGCATAAGCATTGAGCATCCTCGATGCCGGTCATAAGCCGATTACGAAGCTACGCCCAATTTGCCAGTCGTGTCTCTTCGGACCTAGCTACAAGCTTTAAAAGGTTTTGTGGTAGACAAGAAAAAGTAGAGTATGAAAAACATCAATGTATCTCAAATAACGTGTTTACACCCAAGACTATGAAACAAGCATAGCATTGAGCATTCTCGGTGCCGGTCATAAGCCGATTACGAAGCTCGGCCGCCTCCCAATTTGCCAGCCAAATCTCTTCGCACCTAGCTACGGCTACGGGCTAGGAGCTTTGTACGACGAAATTAGACTGCGGATTGACGCGAGGTCGGCTTTTGTACATTTTTGGGGCTACGTAATCGCGTGAAGCAACGTTTTCTAGCATGTTACCTGTTAAATTGAATTTAGTTGGGTTTTATTCAAATATGAGTAAACTGTAGAATTTATTTAGCTTAGGTAAATTATATACTTAACATGTTAAATCAGTTGAGCACTGATTGATAAGTTAAACAGCTGTTAGTACACTAACTAAACAAATATAGTTAGTAACTCAATGTTTAACAGGCCCCTTCGTTGACCAGCGCGCAAGTTTTTTTTTGCATGTTGACTCTAATTACGAGAAGATAAGTAATTAGACCAGTGTAGTGGTGATTGAAATCGATCCTTTCCACGTTAAGTATACATTAAACTAAAGTTCCCATTCTCACCTACATACACACACGTACTAACACCAAAACACACAACAAAACACCTATGGCTATAGGTAACAGCTTACACAAAATTCGTTCACTAATCCTCTTATGTCATACAGGTCGTCTTACACTGGTTTAATTATGTAAATTGAATGCTTTTTGCTAATGATTTTTATTACTAAGTATATTTTTTTGTTAATAAGCAGTGGGACGATTTATAGGCTATTTTAAAAAAAAAGTATTTAGGAACAAGATATACTTAGTTTAAGTTTTAAGTCAGCGGACTTATCTGAACTATTGTATTTGATTATGTTCCTCCTCGTCATCAAATGATTGACAGTCTTTGATAGTGTCCATACACAAATAATTTCAAATATCGAATTAGAAAAATCACAGAATAAGTTTTATTTGGTCTGAAGGTTCATCCAGCTTTATTTTTTTGCGAAATTAAATTCTACATTTTATTCATCACAACTATAATAATATCACAGTACTAAAATAAAATACTTTGTAGTAAAAATTGCTACCGCAGTGATTTTCTGACGTGAGCATATTTTTTGGTGAATACGATATATGTTTTTCAAAACAAATTGCTTGTTTTCAAACAATTTAATCTGTTTGGCTTTACCCATTTCTATTTGATAAAAACTGAAAAAATATGCCTAAATTTTCTTAAGTTTCGGTAGGTGAATTGAAGTATTTGAAAAACATATTCACGAAACTTGTATCGTAAAAAAAAATCTATACGTCATAATATCAAATGTGAAAAAAATTGCACCCTTATCTAAATCCGGCCAATCAATACTTCCCCTTTTCAATTAGTATCAAAATGCACCTTTAATGCTCAAGCCTCGGGGAAAAAAATCTCTACCTTAAACGATTTAGGGGGATCCCCACCAAATGAAATCCTTCGCTTAATTTAGGGGAAGGAGCTGTAATGATGTTTTAATAAATCGGATACCTTACGTGCGATCGAGAATCGTACGTGGAATTTTAATTTACCTCCAACAAGTTACGGCGGGTAAATATAAAATACTAAGTATTGACGAAATTAAAATAATAAGAAATATAGATGTCGAAATTAAAATGTATATCGCTGCTCATTCGAATCGAAACCCACACAACAAGAAGAAGACCAAAAATAAACGTAAAAAAAGAAGCATTACGAAATAAAAATGTGCAACATTTTTTTGCCTCATGCAAATGCAAAACGTCAGTAAACTTACTACTACACGAATGTCAAATAAATAGGTATTATAAATACTAGAATTGAAAGTAATATCCTCCCTTCTGATCTGACACAAAATTCATGAACTTTCAAAACTTACTTGAAATGGTTTTTATTTATATTGAAATTATTTATCGTGTCCCAAATGACTCAAAGAATTTTACAAAGAATAAAATAATGAAAACAATATTTTTTATATTGGTTAGGTACTTATTTTTATAATTTACTATTTTCAGAGCTGATTTTAAATCTCTACCAGATTTTCTTTCTCGCACAGACAGGATACAGACCAAAACAGAGCCAATGTTGACGTTCTCTAATAGTTCTAATCCTTCTCCAGCAGACTTTAGCCGCAGGAAGATATATTGGACAGTTATTGGAAAAGTGTATGAACTTTATACCTCATAGTTGTCTTTGGACAAAGCGCATTTTGATAGGTGGTCTTTAAATTTCTTCACAATGTTTTTGAGTTTTATGTTTTGCTAGTTGTTATAGAGATTCTTAAAATTCCTCCAATTAAATATTACTTTTAATAATAATAAATGTCATATAAATTCGAGTTATTATTAAAAATATGGAAATTGAAAGATGGCAATTGGAGCTTAGGACTAGATAATATTTTATAGACGCTGTTTTATTTTATATGAAAATTAATAATTATTGCAAATATCTAATATGGAATTTTTCTGTAAGATAAAGATGAATTTTTAGGCCAAACATTTTACTTTGAGTACGACTTTTTATTAATATTTTGTCGCCTTAGAGCAATTTCTCTTGTTATATTTACTTGTGCTCATAATGAGCTCTCTTTGACAATTTGTTAAGTCCTTTGAGGAAAAATTCAACTTGCCTTTGTTCCTTTTTGTTTACTGAAAAGTAGCAAAAATATGATTAAAATAATTTAGGGCATAAAAAGTGAGGTGATATAATTATACTGGTCATCATTATCGGCGGCCACTGTTAGACATAGGTGCGCTAAGTAATGAGACCAGTCTTTACATCCAACAATTCATTCGTAATTACACTGTTTGTATGCATCATGCTCAATGGGTGTATACGAAAATTATTATAAAATATTGTCGAATGATTTAGATATTAAAATGTAAGCGCATACCCCAATAAATTTGAATTATGACGTCATCAAAAACCACATTAAAATTTTAAACTACTACGCCACAGTTTCCACTGAATACAGAATCGGGCAAAATCTAGCAAAACTAAAAGTAATTTATTCATAATCACGACCCTATTCTGAAACTAAATCGCTCGTTTAACACTTTCAGTGCTATGAATAATGGCAGTCTTCTTGGTGTTTCTATATCATTGAGTAAAATACGTAATAATATTTAGTTCACTTTGGCCGGTTTTCCAAAGACTCGGGTTCAAATCCTGTCAGTGGTTGAAATTTTTGATTTGTTATTTCTAATATATTTATTTAAATCTGATGCTTTTACAACATAGATAAGAGTGACTGTATACATTACTATTGAATGAATGGGTGGTGCATAGATAAGTCACTGATCTGGAAATGCAGCAGTGAACATGTTAATAGTTTATGCAGATCTCAGGCGTTGCTGTCACGCTGGTGCTTTCGAGGGCTTAATTCGTGAGCTGTGTCTCGTGTCAGAAGCTAAGCTTGTATTTTGTACATGACTGCGATGTTATAAGGGCACATTGTTCAGGGTGGAGAAACGTCTTGTTTTTACTTACTGTCACATTTTATTACTACTGACTGGATAGGTAAGTGTGACATCTGAAGTAAAGTGAAAAACAAGATTATCTTAAGCAAACCTAGCTGAAGAGATTCTGAGAGACTGAGAAACATAAGGAGAGCCGATGATCCTGATTGAACTGGTAAAAAGCTAGGCTAACACGGTTTTATTCTTCTGCCGATTGAATCTACATGAAAGGCACGGGTAGTTTGATTGATGTAGTAAAACTAATATCAATTTTCAAATCGCGTAGAGGTTTACATGTTCAAAACATAACAGAGCCACAGGTCAATCTGTACTCGCGCATATTTGCTGTACCGTATTTCACTCGGCTGACTAGACCGTAAAGTAAATTACAATTTGTCAGCCACCGTTATACGGTAGACGGTTTAATTCGAAACAAATGGAAATGTTACCGGATGCCATGCAAATTTATTCAATTAATCCCCCAGTCTGTATTGGGTGTCGCAAAGCCGTGATTGGCGTTAAGTCGCTCACCCGAAAAGTGGTTAGGCCAGTGGTTCCAAAAGTTACATAGACTTTCTCTTTTCTCGGTCGTATCCTCATAGCTTTTGGATCTTAGCCACATTGCTACCTCTTCTTTCCAGGTTGGTCTATCTAGAGCCATGCGTATGGCAGTCTGTAGCGTTGCTCCTTTTGGTGCCTCCCGGATGGTGTTCGTGTACATAGTACGACCTACAAAAATATAGTTCAATATGCACAGTATGACTGATAAGCAAATAAGGTTGCTTATATTGCAGAAATATCACATTCATGTGAGAGACAATCAAGCCAGGTACAATTCAACAGATTTTTCGAATGTTTACTGAATTACGACGTTTTGCTGTAAAGTTTACAGCCTGTAAGGTGTAAAATCAATCTCAGGGTCAAAAATCTACTATGGCCTCATCAGTGGGCTTCACTTTAGGAGAGTCTGGTTTAGGCGTTTACAGAATAGGGACCCAGGACGTAATCAGGCAGATATTGAATCCACTGAATTCCGAATGAGCATCGTCATTTTTTCCACTCTGCTGCTTCACTTAAATGGACTAAAAAAGCTATTGGGATGACAGACCAAAAACCTGTTAGATTTAACTGTGTTCAAAATCAGTTGTTATTTTTGTATGGGAATGTTAATATTTTTAGTAACCTTTTTATTTGGTAGGTAGCTTACGCTAAACTAACGTTATTTTTTTATAAATGGAAATCATTATGGGCTTAATCACTATGATCACATTTCTTGGATCGATCCGTATGAATCAAATAAAAAACGTGAATCTAATTATTTTGTCCTATTTGTTTTAAAGTATTCTTAGAAATATTTAAGTAACAATAAATTATTTGGTGTAACCAGATACAGCCCTGTCAGTAAAGTAGGGATGCGGATGCGATGCGGTGCATTTGAAATTTTGTTTGCTTATTACTTTGGAACGGAAGGCAATAGTTTCAGAGTCAACAATCGTGGTTGATCAGTTTTCATTATGTGTTTATAACGCTGAAGCATTATGTATTTTCCCTTATTCTTTGCATGATAAGTTGTGCATACAAAATGTTACGGTACGATCAAGAAATTATTCAAACCATCTTAGTTTTTGAAATGTCAAAAAAAAAATGCAATGTTCTCTGATAGAACCAAAATTTGTTATTAATTTGAATTTAAATAATAATTATAATTATTGTAGGTACTATCAAAATAGCTCTTTTAATAAACTTTTCCTAGCAATTAAAACAAACTTTCCAGGTATTCCTCTATCCACGCATTAAGTACTTCATAGTTCGTGGATTTCAATGAAAATTTTCGTCATGTTAATTTTGTCGCGTTTCGCAACACAAAGGAAAGGGGAGTTCATACGAGTCTAGCTTTATGAAGGATTGTTAGCTCGTAGTTTACGACTATAAAGGAAGGAGATTTTACCTTCTAAAAGGAACTGAATTCACCTTTCAGGTAAAGCCCTTTTACATAGTACGGGTTTTCGCCGATGCTAACCGGACTAACGACTGATAGTCAATTTAATCTTTTTAGAATCGCTACTCTACCTCTAGGCTCTGCCATTGGTCTGGCGTGTATAGTCTCTCTACATTCATCCAATACTTACTCATTGAGTATCACAGTATAAAGCGGTTAGTGACGAAACGGGTTGGTACTTATACACATACGCATAGCATATGTCAAACAAAGCCGAATCCTTGTCAGCTAGCCAATGGCTACGAGACGGATTAAAGCCATCCTTGCAATCTATTTGTCCCTACGTCAAACCGGGTAAACAACATCCTGTGAATAAAATGCATTTTAACATCCACAAAGTACTAGATTTCACCTCCCAGGTAGGTGCTCTATTCTGACTACGAGTTTTGGAGTGACGCGAGGGAGTCGGTACAAACGCTCATCTTTTCGGGACTATTAAATTACTTTACACTCCCGCCATTTTGGCTCTATAAGAGGTCTCGTGGGTATGGTACAAACTGTACAAAATAATATCATCTGTAATTTGAAAAAACAATAAAATGGTTCTACAGATTTCACACTTACAAAGTACGTGAGGATTCAGCTAAGTACGAAAGGAAATGTTTATCGAAGTACCTATTCGAAGACTTTGGAACAATTATCTTAGCAAATGTTGCGCCAATAAGTACGTGCAATACCAGAACAATGGGATTTCAAACTTCATTATCATTAGTTTCACGACCAGCGTTATGATCAGACACTTGCTTCTCCCAGACGTGTCAATAAAAGCTTATCTCTTCAACCAGAGAAGTCAGACGTCTGGAGTTTATAGTAGCCTGGTGGTGGTTTTGTTGATCTTGTGTAGGATAGGTGACCAAAGAGAATGCCCGGTACATTCCGAAGAAAAAAATAAAAGGGTCAGTTCACACCCGGAAGCAACGTGACGCGGCGCGAAGCTGCGTGTCTCGTAGTACCACGAACTGCATCATTATCATTTGCATAGTTAATTAAGTGCCTTATTGCATAATTTTCTTGAAAAAAGAGTCGCGTTGCGTCGTTGCCCGTTGTGAATTGACCCTCAGAACCGAAACTGCTACCTCTGTATCAAGAGCATAAAGGCTCATACAACTAGACGACAGAGACTTGTCAATAAAAGCTTATCTCTTCCACCAGAGGCAGCAAGTCAGACGTCTGCAGTTTATGACGTCCTAGTACTACAAATAAGAATATTCTACAGGACGTTTATATTAAAACGTATAAATAAATAATTCATGTGACTCTGTCTGCCCTTTGGAAAACTGTCTACTTTATACTATATGTTTGATCCCAGGAAACGTAAAAACTCTACTGGCAACCTGACGTGAAATATGACATACCTGACATTAATAAGATGATTTAAATGTCAATTACTATGCTAAGTAGTAAAATTTTGAGTATATGTAAATCATTCTACCCTTTTTTTACTTTATTTAAAGATTGTCTTGTAAGAAATCGGTTTCAGTCACAAATTCGCATTTTCTTTATTAATTATTTTGTTTTTACATACCTACTTTTATTTTTACTAATTTCAAAATATATCTTCCGTGCTGGACTGGGAGTGATAGAAAAACATAGAATGTGCTAGCTGCATCTCCTCCCGGGCATGCTGTAAAAACCAGCTAAGGGATTCGAGGGTTTTAATGTATTGCAATTTAGGTGATGGGCTGACAACCTGTCACTACAGATCTATCTTATGCAACCCTCAAAACGACCTTTGTTTGGGTCGTTGACGCTCTGCCTACCCCATTAGGGATAAAGGCGTGACTATATGTATGTATGTAGTGCTGAATATTGCATTTAAGGACTTCTGACTTTGGACTGGGGAAATTTGAAGTTGTACTCCGCATTTACGATTGTTGTTCCGTTACGATGCGGAGGTGTAATAGGTAGTACGTTAGTGTACTAAAAGATGCATACTTTGTGTGAACGTATGCACTTTGAAGTGCAACTAAACTTATGTTTTATGTTAGTTTGTAATCTTGTGTTCCATTTTGTTAGTCATACCTATACCTACTTACATAATGAATGCAATTTTTTCATCCTCCCGCAAGAAATGTAACCTTTTCCTAACAAATTGTTAGGTATTGAAATTGTAATAGGTTTCTGGTAGCAAAACTTTTCGTACCTTTGCGCTTTCAGGAAATTTTCACAATTTACACAGCCCGTCCTGTCCAAATAACTAAAACCCAGACACTACGTCCCCATATAAAGATGCCGTACGCTATATCACAGCATTGTTGTGCAAAAGATAGTGTCTGAATGCAAATTCGCATTGTAGCTACAGTGCGTAGGCACCGCCGGTAGGGGGAGCTGCCAAAACAATTGTTCGAAAGTTATAGTAAGTCAAGGGTTTGAATGAATGTGGCGGAAAAAAGAATTAACACCGCCACCTCTCGAGATTTCATAGTTCTTCCTGGTCTGCCTCCGTGGTCTAGTGGTCTGAGCCATAGAAAAGTTGATTTAAAGCCTGCAGGAAAGTTGATTTATTTGTCAATTTACGAATTTGTGAGATTTTCCCCAGTTTTCTTAGGACATTGCAGGCAGAATCACCTGATTGTCCGCAAGGAAAAGGATTCCGTGCTTCGGAGAGCACATTAAGCCGTTGGTCCCGGTAGCTGTCTTTGATATTAGTCGTTACAGAAACCATGTCCATTAGCTGTGCTATTAGGTGGTTTAAAAACTCTGGTGTCAGGGTTCATCGGGTCGATCGACTCGTAACCCACACGACAGAAGAAGTTCTTCCTATAATGCAGCGCCCCCGCTCAGGTTCATATAAATCCTGGTCATGCTAAATCGTTCCGTGGCTGCTGGACTGCTGTGGTTGTTTTGGTTTACCTATCTGACAGCAAAAATCGATTGGAAGGGTGTGAAGTGTGATTTTGAGTTAAAAAATAAAAATGAGACGTCTGTTGAGTTTTGAGTCCCTCGTGATAAAATGAGTTAAAAAATAACTTTTTAAATTTTTGTTTCTGATTTTATATTGGACCGTGTTGTATTGAACACATGGCTACCTCAATTTGTCATAACAATTTACCTTTTATTTCTATGATGATTTATTTGTCAAATTACTATGACAGTATTATCTTATCTTATCTTATTTAGCCTGGGTCGTCCCAATGACAGTATTACTGATCATTAAGTTTTTTTTGGCCAAAAACATGTCCTTCCAAAAACATGCAAGTTATCTCTTCAAGTTGCTTTTGCTTGAAATGAAGTTTCATGAATAGAAATTCACGAAAAAGTGTTTTCACTTTTAATCCTACTCATCATGACCAATGCTCCACTTTTTCATACTCTCGCCCACATTTTGAAACGCAAGTAAAAAATACGTAGAACAAAGACGCGTTGAGCGAGGTGGAAAACATCGCAATTTCCCGTCTAAAAACACATTTAATCACAGTTTAATCTGGTAGATTGCGAACCGAGAATACGTTCCACTTGAAGCCTGGAAAACTCGTCAACATCATAGATCTACACTAATTAGTAAGTAGATTACGTAAAAAAAGGTTTTATTTTCACAATTAAACTTAGGCTCGTATTTATAAAGCGATTTCAAGATTGAGAGCAATATTAAGTATGGATTTGACAGGTCGTTTTGTACTGAAATGACATTTCTGATACGAACTCAAACTAGCTGTCACTCTTGAGTGCTGTTTATAAATACGGGCCTTAGAAACTGCTGAAACGAGTAGTTGGTTGAAATATGCTTATTGTGATGACGTCTACTTCAAAAATTAACTGAATTATTAGCTCAGATTTACCTACCTGTTGATTGTATAAGTGTGGAATAGTTTATGGTCGTTAGACTGTCTACGAATACAGTCTACAGCACAGATGAGTCTAAATCTGTAAATTTCATCAAACTCCTCCCTTTCAACCTTTTTATCTAGATTAAATTCTGTAACCTGCATTGCATCCATAGTACAACCAATACACAATCCACATTGTAACTATAGAGTAGAATTGAAGATCAGTTTCCACTCTCACTTTCCTCGGAGTGCATCAAATAGAGCCAAGTGAACAAATGCACCGCCTCGCGTCCTTTCCCAAGGGTGTCGAGGGTTGCGGTGAACAGACACCTATTGATACTCTACCAAATGAACAGTTTATCTTATTTTTATTTATTTATTTATTTTATTTTTATTTCAATACATTTACACAACCATGGCAGGAAATCCCAAAGCGATTGCATAAGAAATATTAAACACTTATAAACTACTTAGAACTAAACAATAAAATGAGATCAAGTAATAATGAATTAAATTAACAAATAACATAGGTACAACTTTACATACCAGTTCGGAAAAACAACGTAAAAAAAACAAAAGTTATGAATAAATTAAATTACTACTTCTTGGAATTTCATCATTAAATTCAGGTGAAAAATAAACTCAACTGTTTGGTTTGCTTTTGACTACTCTAGGTCAGGGACGACAGTCGACGATAGAACGAGTTCCTCCAGAAGATGCTTAGTGATGCTGGTACCAAACACCAGATTTTTCTTTACGTTTGCAAAATCTCATGAAGTAATGACGCTTTGCCTCATCTATTTAAACTGTAATTAATTTTGTACTTTTTTTTTCAAGTCACGCTTTATTTTTAAATGGACTGGACACCTATCTGTGATAATGATAAGATAATCAATAAATTGTTTTGCTTATTTTATCTAATCACTTAGGCCCGTATTTATAATCAGCTCTCAAGAGTGACAGCGAGTTCGAGTTCGTATCAGAAATGTCATTTCAGTACAAAACGGTCTGTCAAATCGATACTTAATATTGCTCTCAATCTTGAGATTGCTTTATAAATACGAGCCTTACACTCAATTTCTTCGAAGTGTTAGACACAAGTGAACAATTACATTGCCTCGTGCTATCTCCCAAGGGCGTTGAGGCGTGTTCTGGTAAACCAAGACACCTATCGATACTCCATTAAATGAAATGAACAAACAGTTCTGTTCTTAAAAAATCGTTTCATTAAAAGTTTTTTTTTTTTCATGCGTTAACGTTGAGTTTTATACCACCTTATTATTAGAGTTCATTCATAGTTCGATGAACCGACAAGACATAATGACAAAAGGATGCTATAAATACTTGTTTGTCCTTAAAATTGTCTGGTTTTGTTGACCTTTTTCAGAGGCATTACAAATCCTGGAACACCTACACGTTTATTCCCAGTCAAACGAGCATTAGCTATATTATTAGTCAACAAAAATAAGCGCTTAATAATATGACAGCTTTACATTACTTTTGAGTGTAAATTATTTTTTGATTGTAGGTATCTGTTTTTCTGGTTGACGAGGGATTCTGTTAAAGGAAATTTTAGAGATCTTGTGTTATTATAATATTATTACTTTGTTTGTTTCTTTTAACTCTGCAAGATATAATTGCACTAAGCTCTCATCTCAGCTCTACCTTTGTTTTGAAACCATAAAACCAAATTCGGTGTGCAATCTTGAATACTTCAGTACTCGAAGTTGTGCATTTTGTATAGAATTTCTAGTTTTGTTGCTTCGTAGTCTACTTTTACGACTCAGGAAGCTCTAAAACAATAGAAACCTAGGCACTGCAGCACCAGACCATAAAACTTTATTTTCCTTTCCAATTCTTCTTGGTTCTTAGAAAATTCACACCCAAAACTGGAATCAAGTTTTTCAAAGAAATTGAAAGAAAAGGTATTTCATTCATAATAAACTTGGTTGAAAAAATATATGATCACATGGTACCTACAACAGTCTGTAGAAAAGAAGAAAGAAAGAAAGAAAAAAGAAAAAGTAATACACAGGTTCAGGTAGCACTCTCTCTGTCTCTGCACCCTAAAAAACTTGGTTCTCGGCTTATTTTACACGTACAAGTACGATAGATGAAACTTTGGTACCTATTTTCTGTTTTTTTTTTCTTAATTATTATTTGAGTCATGAGTATCAAATCACCGACGTCGAGTCTCTAGGCGCCGGTCAAGTAATCGAATCGACTCTTTGCTACGAAATAACGAGTGTCTTGAGAATACACCCCTTCTCTGTTTGCAATGGACATGATAGATATTTTAAGATTTTTTGGGTAGACATGGTGAAAGACATAAATCAGATAATTTTGACTTCTTGGGTATTTAATTAATGTTAAAATGATTGCAGTAATTCTATAATTTATACCGGCTTTTAGAAACGCAGTTTCATGTCATGCACATTTTAGGCTCGTATTTATAAAGCAATCTCAAGTTTCAGAGCAATATTAAGTATGGATTTGACAGGTCGTTTAGTACTGAAATAACATTTCTGATATGAACTCAAACTCGCTGTCGCTCTTGAGAGCTGTTTATAAATACGGGCCTTAATGTTTTTCATGTGCGTGTTAAATCATAAACAATCTCTATACCTTCCTATTAAACTTGTTAAAATATACATACGAGTATTCATAGAAACTAGTGTAATTTAGGTACCCACCTAAAAGTAGAGTGTATATTTTTTTTAAAATATTTTTGATAATTTTACTTTTATAGTAGGTCGTATAACAAAATACCCAACTAATGCATCCCTCTCCTAAATAATGATTTCACATTCTGAGCTAGAATTTCACAATAGGGTATAAATTGCGAATGTCTCATATAGGTCAAAGGAAGCCAGTCTAACCTAACACCGCCGAAACTCAATAAAACCTTATCCTGATCCCAGCTCAAGACAAAACGAGCATAGCTACGGTTGTTCCAGGCTGATTTTTGTCGAGATTTCAATCTGTTTTTCATTGATCCTTTTGAGGATGGTGGTTCAAAACATGGTGTACACTATATTATATAACTAGGATAGGTATAACAATGTTAAAATTATATTTTATATTGTTCTGTTTAATTAATACACTTGAAAAAATCCTGAGGGAGTCAGGAAGTACAATACTTACTTCGTCCTGGAAAATTAATGATGACTGAAATGTCAGTTCCGGGCGAAACAAATAGTAAATCGAGTTAACTACTTACCTATTTATAACAATCGAGCATGCTGTTGCCTAGTATCCAAACCAGTAAAAAAAAGGGAAATATTTAAATATAATTTCCCTAGGCTTACCGTAGTCACTATTTGTATAAAGATCCAGCGAAATCCAATAAACGGCGACTGTACCTGCAATGTCTTCGCATCGTGGAATGTTCGGAATGCCGTTCATTACTCGTCTGCACTTCCAACTTGTTACCTCTCCAATTTAGCCGGGTTGGACGGCCATAGGAATGTACGATAGTGTTCTTATGAAATATCTTTGCGAACTTTTTGCTAATAGATTTGGGGTGGACTTGCTTTTGTTTTCTTTGATTACAAAAACTCTACCAATAAAATATTTGTATTTCTGATTGGTGTATTTTCAAGAGGTATTAATTTTTACTTTATATAACTTGTTATTTTGTGCTGTGTTGTTGACTATTTTAGTTTTTGCTTTTAATTTTGACTTACTTACTTCGCTGGCTTAGCGACCCGAAACTTTTAAATCTGTTAATTTCTGTTAAATCTTAAATTGGGCCGGATTATATTTTCGGTTTAATTCCTAAAATTGGATCTTACTTTTGAAAAGAGTGTATGTTTTTCATCCGTAAAGTCATTACTTGATTTCATCTTTACTAGGTGAATGACGAAAATGTCTGATATTACTAGTTTTCAGCAATTGAAATTGTCAGCTTTTTCAGAAGTCAACTAACTTTACAAAAATCAAAGGTTTTTTTTTTCTACAAATAATTGGAATTACACCATTTGCGGGCTTCTCGATATTTCCACATTTTACTGGAAAATCAGCGTTTCATTTTAAAGTAGAATATTGGATTTACTCAAATGCAATTAATATTTACTGCGATATGAATTCGGTTAACAGGAAACTGCTGAAATTATTTTATTTCTGAAAACAGGTTCTCGTGTAACAAGTATCGTGTTTCCAATTAAAAATATTGTTTTCGTTTGATCGTGATGACATTAAGTCCTGTTTTCAGTACATATTTAAAATTTTCAGAACCAATAACGTGTCTCATTTAAGAAACAAAATATTAACACATTAAATAAATTACCTGGTATTTCTCTATTTTATTTTAATTTGTATTTCTGTTTTAGCATAGATAAACTGATGATATTAAGACTCGTATTAATAATGCTATCTCAGGATAAAGAGCAATAGTATAGATTTGACAATTCGCTTTGTACTGAAATTTCATTTCTGATACGAACTGAAACTCGATGTCAGTCTCAATTACTGATTTATCAATACGGATCTACATCTCAGCTCATACGTCGTCAATAATTAATCATTCCACAAGGAAGTTTTCTTTTATAAATTCAGAAATGCATACTTCATTGAATGATTAAGTAGGAACGACAAAAAAAACAAACTGTTTTCACCTGAAATATTTGAAACATAACTTCAGCAGCAACATATTATACAACAAAATCAGCAATGTCAAAGTCAGCAGGGCGTTTTAGAACGGCAATTACACCATACAAAACGACATCGTTTTTAATGAACGTGGCGAAAGAAGGAAGTAACGCTGCCATCATGTCGCCAATGCTATTTTTATGGAAATGGGTTTGCTTTTGACTCCAGTCTAGGCCATTAGCGACAGAGTTGGAGTCGACGATGGAGCGAGCTCACTCAGAAGATGCCTGTTCACTCTAACTTTGAAGTGTTGGGGGTTGTATGCATTGGGAAACACAGACGCAGGAAGTGAGTTCCACTCTTTTGGCGTAGCACTATGAAAGGGTTTCGGAAACGCTTAGGCTCGTATTTATAAAGTGATCTTAAGTTTGAGACCGATATTAAGTATAGATTTGACAGGTCGTTTTGTATTGAAGTGACATTTCTGATACGAACTCAAACTCGCTGTCACTCTTGAGAGCTGATTATAAATACGGGCCTTAGTCCGAATTGGAGAAATATCAACCAGGTATCGATGGTATCCTGCAGTGCGTCTAGATGTCCGGTGGTAGAAGGGAGCTGGCGGAATAAGGTCGTGGATTTCTTGAGCACACTCACCGAAGCAGGTACAGCCTGTGGAAGACCGACGAGCAGGCAACCTTACGGCGATGTTCCAGACTATAATTTTTTTTTTTTACGTTTTTCCCAACAAGCAGCGCGTTCATTAAAATCCTTGACGTACGGTACGAGCGAGGAGGAATGAAGTCGTCAAAGCAAAGGAAAATTGCGAGACAGCACAAATAATGGCGGCTAAACAACACGGCAATAAAGATTTATTGCGCTGATTTTTTACGAACCGTAAAGACCGGGTTTGAGTTGCAAGTGATAGCGATTTTTTTTAAATAGTAAAGTTGGTTTTAGATTCTACTGTAAAATTATGAAATACCGAATTTTTTACCTGTTTATTTATAAATTATATAATTATAATTTATAAGAACACCAAAATGACGTCGTCGTTACACTTGTTTTTCAAAAATAGCTACAATATTTTATTTATTTATAGAGTTTCTATGATACACCACAACACACATTACATTTAAACGCCAATTTATTAACTGAATCTTAATTTCATTAATCTAATTGGACGTAGAATTCAAATTAATTTTCGTCTTTCACCTTACACAAAAAAATGAAAGATTCTTACTCCGCTCGGCTTCCGTGAATTGGTTGCCAGGGTGAAACATACGAAAAAGTTAATGAACTGACAAGGGACCCGGCGTCACCATGGTGATGATTTGAGACCGTGATGTAAGGGAAAATACCTACAAAATACAAGCTTGTTAGAAAAAATGCCAGTACGACACTTTATTTGCCATTTTATTGAAATTTTTGCTTAACACTTTGACGAACAGGGAAGAATATTTGATGCTTGCTATAAACATGAAACTTTTTTTTTTCTATAAAGCCAGTAGCATAATTTTTTCCGAATGGTTTTAGCCTAAGCACGAGCCATCTGCATAGAGCTACACTGGAGATTCGTAGTGGATACCAAGTGCTACGATGCCTACGCCGTAGTAAACGCTACGAGTTATCATATTCATTGAAATATCTTGGATCCTTGGACGTAAATGCTACGTGGTTCGTATTGAATGTGTTGCCGAATGAATAAGATAACATGACATGTGTTAACATGGGAATCACGTCACTGTGTATTGCTTAAAATAAAACAAAAAAAAAGAAAATAAAGGTTTTTCTTAAATTTAAATGATGCTTTCCGTACTTTGTCATTTGGTAAAATAAATATTTCATTGAAATGTTATCTAAGTACCTATGTTGAAGAATCAACCTAAATCTAATTTGAAGTAAAATTGCAACTGTATTTAATAACTCGCATCCAACCTAGCTCTTCTGTTCCTGTCTAACTGATACAACTAATTCTCCCACAAATCGTAGAGTTATTCGCTCTCCGCGGGTAGAGTGCTCGAATGCATTCCCAGTCGTAATAAATGACGATTAATCCCCAACTGACTGAGTACACTGCAGGGTTATAGATGCTTCCTAGACAATTTTGAAACTATACCTACATACGTAGAGCACAAAATTAATGTAAACAAGTACGTAGTACGTACAGATTGCATACATACATAAATAAAGTCACGCTTTTATCCCTTACGAGGTAGGCAGAGAGTAAAACACCTAGTAAAGACGCCTTCGTTACGTCTGACGAATATTGAAGGCGATTTATAATTTAGGCCTACCGCCTAAATTACAATACACTATAACCCTCGAATACCTCTTGCTAACTTCTTAAACATGTCTGGGAAGAAGTACAGCTGGAAAATTTTATATTTTTCTATCGTACAGACTGTATTCGCATAAATTGTAGTCAGCTGTTTTCTTTCCACGTTTGATATAGGTAATAATATGGTGCATTTATTTGAGAACTCCTATACCGATTGGATTAATTTATTTAATGTATAATTTATTTTATTTAAACGTAAATAATTTGTCAAAAAAAATATATTCAAAAATGTAGTACCTACCCTAATTTTAGTAATTTAAATTAGAACAAGGTTCAAAGGAAATTAGATTCGATCTACTTGGGTAAACTTAAGGACAATGTTAGTTAAAATATGTTACAAGAAAACTCATTAAGTAGATGTTGATTGCGAACACAACGTTCAAAGTAAACATACTTCTTCAATTAAAACTGTTATAAGAAGAGAAGTTCAGAAAATTAATGTTTACTTCTTTAGCGAATTTGTCAAATCTGAGTTGATTACGATCTTATTTTAAGATCAAAAAATTATTCCTCAATCGGCTCTTTAAGCGAGAATAGTTGAAAACGCGGTATGATAATATTCTAGAGGCTTTGACACGTGGATAGCCGCGTTATGGTTCATTATACGAGTCTATATATTATTTTCTTTCAGAGAAAAGAACATTTTATTCTCATTTGCGGGTTCCTTTAACAAATGCGTCGTGATATAAAATAAAGGCTCATGTTTATACATATTTCATGCAAATACTCGTTCCTTCCACAATAACATGACAGATTACCATGTTTTACTTCATACAAATAGCGTTGTGGTACCACTGGAACTCGAATGCAACTATACTTTGATCGTAAATAGGAAATGATTTTTCCACAGTAAGTTGTAAGTATGACAAAAATTATTTCCTAAAAATGAATGAAGTATAACTTCAGTAAAAAAATTATATTAATTTTATCGTTGAGATATTTTTTAATACCTAGCAAGATACATTAATAAAAAAATGTTTTTAAAAATTTCGTTCAACGACAATATCAAATATTGTGTAAGTTTTCAAAAGTCATTGCATCAAAAGTACTTCAAACTATTATCGAATCATTTTTAAATTATAAAGGGAAATAGGTATTTAAGTCATTCAACTTGATTACAATTTATTATATTATTTCTCAAAAAAAAAAAACAAAAAACGGAAGTCCCGTTGCCATTCTTGACGTATTTTCGTTACCCAACCTTGACATTTTACTCTCAACGCGCCTAAAGGAGTTTCACTTCAAAAGTGAACTAATTTTTTTTTCATAGATTACTGCAACGAGAACCCTTAGTAGCACGGTTTCCGACGTGTCCTACTAAAAGGCGGCGTACAAAGGCCCTACACCTTTACGTGAGGCAATCTGTTTATTTCAGCCCTGGGAACGACACGTTTCTGATACTTATGAGTTTTTGACGTCGGCACACATCAAAGAAGAAGAAGAGGTCGAATCTTTGCAACCGTAAAGTAATTTCCGGCTTGTAATTGTGTTTGGGGACTTGATAATGATAATGTTAATAGATTTGTGATAGCATGTGTAACTTATGCTAGCAAATTTAGGCTCGTATTTATAAAGCGATCTCAAGATTGAGAGCAATATTGAGTACGGATTTGACAGGTACTTTTGTACTGGAATGACATTTCTGATACGAACTTAAACTCGCTGTCACTCTTAAGAGCTGATTATAAATACGGGCCTTAGTGCGCTGAGTGTAAAAATATTATCTCATCACAACCCTAATTGCTTGGTTGCTTGCTTGTTCCTTTAGAAAACTTCAACTTAAGACTAGACTTCCTACTTACCTTTCTTATTGTACCGTATGGTTTGTACTTAATTGAAGGATTTTAAAGAACAATTCAGATTTATACGTATAAGTATCAGTCGACTGATCGCCAATTTTAAATAGGAAGGCAATATACTGCGGGGTAAACAGATCGTCAATGGGCATGAATATAATTTCATGAAACCGCCTTTATATATAGCCGATAGCAAATATATCGTATCTACCTCCTACTCCCACATAATTTGACAGATAGATATGATAAAATGTGTGTTAAAATGGCTATCGTGGCCTTATCGCAGCTGCAATCTGCATGCTACAAGGGCAGGTGGAACACATAGTTTCACTAGCTCTATCATACAACTACCGGGACCCGGCGCTTGTGTCTGCATAATTTGACTCTGTCCCTTACAACACAATTGGCAGTGTTTACGCATATGCCGCGTGCCCCCTTTACAATGCAAATTCGGTGCAGTCGCCTTAATCTGCCTTATCTGGAGGTTCCGGGATTTGCATAAAGTGTCTATAGCTTTGTTAATATGGCTACTGAATCTCTATAAGCAAAGGCTACGGCTGTTTGTTCGCTTGTCGCGATTAAATCCAATATAAACCCTGACCACTTACTAAAAGGATCTACCATAGAAGGAAGTCTATAAATGCTTCTCTATGGTAGGTCTTTTTTGAAACCTGTCTAAGCTATATATTGGGTAACAGCTTAGAAATGAACAAGTAAGTACCTCAAGGTTGGCTACATTCATATAATAACAAACAATTTTGTCCAAGGAAAGGACACCAAATCTATTTTGTTTCTTGAAATTAATTATATTCTCTTTTTAGGTTTCTGTAAACTATTGAAATTATATTCAGTTTATGTTTAGTCTTGTTCTTGTTACGAAAACTGCTTTCATGAAGCCGTTGAAACTATATGAAGAAATATTTAACCAACCTGAAGAAATAATTCTTATTATTTAATAAACCAAAAGAAATAATTTTATACGCTTTTATAGGCATAATTGTAGGTACCTAATTTGTGCTGAAAGAACTTTTCACTTTAAAACTTAAGCTTCAATATATCTTCCAAAAAATGAAGACAAAATGAAATAATTTATTATCTAAGTCTCATTTACCAACTACACAGCCTTTTATAAAGTGCCAAACACACCCAATGTTTGTCTACGCTTTGCATCAGCACTCGTATAATGTCGGCTGTTGGCCAAGACTGCCAAATCGCGATGACTGCGCGCTAA
Source organism: Scrobipalpa atriplicella (assembly GCA_029255725.1). Classification (NCBI taxonomy): domain Eukaryota; kingdom Metazoa; phylum Arthropoda; class Insecta; order Lepidoptera; family Gelechiidae; genus Scrobipalpa; species Scrobipalpa atriplicella. The sequence continues at coordinate 103,167 of JARACY010000071.1, forward strand.
ATGCCAAAACAACTGAATGCGATGCCAGACTCGGTGCCAGACTAGCACGACGCAGGGCGGTGCCAAATTGGTGCCAAATATTCGTGTGTTCGGGCCTTAATGAGCTGTGTGGTGCTGGTGCGATGGGAGTTTGTTTTGGTCCTTATTAGAATGGTAATGTGTTTCGTCTGGTGAGAAAGGAAGAAAAAGTTGTCAAGCGTTATTGTTTTGACTCTGTGTTTTTCAATTTTTGTTTCATTTTATGTTAGTTATTTTTCAGATTACAGTGTATAAAATGATACGCAGTGCTGTTATGTAAAGTAAATATAGAAATTTCCTATGTACGTAGGTACCTATTAGGTTTATTTTATGGCTAAAAAGTGAAACGGGTCTAATTATACTTTTAGAAGACTTAGAAGTTAGAAGGAGGACTTAGAAGTTTTACAACAGTTACTGCGGTGGCTCAGTGAGTCAAAGTAGATCTTGGCCTCTGACACTATAGTTGACAGCAGGCAGTAGCTATCTGTCTCCTGAGCCGTCAGTAGCTGAAGCTGGAGAATAGGTATCTAAAAAAATAATTGAGCTCAAGGGCAAAGCGCAGTCAACCGTTGGACATACATAAGGTGAATTAGGTCATATACTGGCAGTTGTAATGTCGCCCTTACTTATCCATCAGACGGGAACAAAAAAAAACTTTTGGAACATGGCACCATCAATCGTATTCAAAATCCGTTGGCACCACAATCCTCATTTCACGCAGCGTTTCCGGAAACTCATACATCTCCATACGACATCGGTAATGTATGTGCATATTTCCAAAATATCGTAAGCAAATTAAGTCAGTATTATTCACCCCTCTGAATTGGTGCTAATAACCGAGGTTTCCCCTTTGAAGAGGGGAGGGAGGGGTGTGTATTGAAAAACGAGTATTTTCATGAACACGTTTTGGATTATGATAATGGATGGGTCCAATGCACAGGTCTGGGATTTTATGTTGTTTTTTTTAAAAAAAAAAACGTGTTGGCTATAAGTAGTGCCAATACATATTTTTGTGAATTGGTTATGATTTCAGGCTACAGAGACTGCACGTAGACTTTCGAAATAATAGACTTTGATTTCCACGTAACCGAGCATTTCCTCATAGTAAGTACACTATTTATTTATCTAACAATTTATTGTACACATAAACATCATAAAAATAGTTACTGTTTAGTTTGTATTTTACTGTTTATTTTTGACGTAGGTAGGTATGAGTAATTTTTTTACGATGGACAGCCTACCTAACTAGCGTTTCAGTAATATAGGGTGACTTTTTACTTTTATAGTGACTCTTTCTTTAGGGTATTAGTACATGGTGTTCTATGTTAAAGAAATTTAACTTATCGTAGTGATGTATTCAACTAATCTTATAACAATTATTCTTGGGAGAGTTTATTCAGTAATTAATATACTATAATTAATTACGATTCACATAAAAAATACAAAAGTAAATTCGCTATGGAGAACTCTCAGAACTCTAAGAACTTGGACCTATAAAACTTATGTTTTACGTCCAATTTTATACCTCCTCGAAGGTTTCTCATTATTATTTCAGCGACTGTTTCTCTATAAAATCGGACACTCCGAAGTTCGTACCTGAAATTGACTACAAAACACTTTGTAACACAGTGTTGCTGCGAAAGCTTGTTGCAATTAATTACTGAAAACATTCGCAAACTTTGTTTCTCATTTCCTTTCACCTCGTCTTGTCCACAGACAAACAATTTAAAAGGCTTTACTACTGCACGAATTACGTCCCCTACACATTCTACACATAGTTTGACAAGTTTTTTTCATGTATTAAGTATACATTTGTTTATTATTTGTGTATTAATTCTGTAGTGACGGATTGTCCTAAATTGTACTGAAATCCTCAAGACCCTCTTCTGGCTTTATCAGTTTACCCGAAAGGAGAATCAGAAGGAACATTCTGTGCTTTTATAGCTTCTTGATGTCAGCATGAATTTGAGAGAAGCTAACTTTACAGCTGATGATGACGTGTTGCAGAATTCCAATGCACGTTTTAAATACTGTTATGGAAATTATGTCGAGTGTGAGAATGTTAAGGATATAGATTTTAATAATAGCATAAGTATGTACAATGTAATTATTTTATAAACCTATGTCTGTCTTGTGCAAGTTGCAGGACATTATCATCATAAGACTGAGTACTCAAAATGTATGTATGTATGTTATTACAGTGCCATTGACTTATCTGTACATGTGGCAATATTTGGAACTAAAATTTGGCTATGGTTACAATAACAGGAATTAGGGACTTTTTGACAAAATTCACATTAGATGGCTCTGCTCTTATTTCATTAAAAAAAAAGACAATGCTCCCTTAGAATATATTAAACTCTTTGTATTTTTTAGACTCAACTTGACATACCATAATGTCAAATCTAAAAGAACATTATATTCGTCGTATTTTTTTGCTGCTAGGCATAATATTACTCTCGCCCAACTAGCAGAATTATTATAATCATCATCTGAAATCGCATAAATTATATCAACGTGAAAATAACTTTATTACGATATGGAACTTTTTCAAGAGGTTTGTTTTTTACTCTGAATAAAAATTCCTTACTTGTACTCCATTATTCAGTTTATCAAAAATCTTTGGCCCTACCGGCGCAATCTTTAAGGAGTTTTTATTCTGAGGATGGCTTTGATGAGATGAAATAAAGTAAGCGACATCTATCGGGAATAAAAATACTATTTTCTGTCATTTGAAAGTCTCTAATCTGACAGATGTACAGATATCCCGGTGGTGGCACATCTGTATGCGCTGTCATTGAATTTGCTTGTCTGTCGTTTTGCTGTAATTTAGGGGTGCGATGTTTCAATAATATTGTGAACAAACCCTCCGAAGCAAGCAAAAACTTTTCAATTCATGTTTCAATAACATTGTGCCGAAATAAGTTTTTGTTCGATATGAATAAGTGATGCCGATTCTCGACAAAATATGCTTTTGTATCAAAGTCATTATTTATACTTTGAGAATAAATAATTTTTCAATTATAAATAGATTTTAAATATTAACATTTAAATATACTTTATTGCATTCATAAGGTTTTTAACCAAGTTCAAGTAATTCTTAATAATACTCATCATATAGGTAAAATGTTTATGACAGTCTATGACAGTTAAGAACAATTTCAGCAACAATTTTTAGCATAATTTTGATTGAATTTAAACAGACCAAAAAATTCAATTCATTTTCGAGCTTCTTTAAAAAATACCCAAAGACATACTCGTTGACATAGTTTATTCAAATAAACCGAGAGTTTATCTATTTAAATAATAAGACACATAGAAACTGTATTCGTCCTGCAAACAGCAGACACAATATGGCTCGCTCATAAGCCGAGCGTTGTGTCGAAACTAAGCGCTTTGGGAACGGACTCCAATTTTCTTACCCGGCTTTGTACTGCAATATTGCTGGCTTGAAACTGCAACCTCGTGAAGTCATATGGTGGATACCTGCACTGTGTAATAATAATAGTAGAAATATTACTAAAATAAATAACATAATAATATAATAATGTCTCATAAGACACAAAAAGTGAAAACAACTACATTCATCCTGAAAACAGCGAAAACGGCTTGCTCATAAGCCGACCGTTGTGTCGAAACTAAGCGCTTTGGAAACGGACTCCAATCTTCTTACCCGACCCGGCTTTGTACTACAATATTGTTGGCTTGAAGCTGCAACCTCATGGATTCATGTGGTGGTTACTTGCAATTTGTAATACCTAGCAGTAGTAGTATAATTAAAAGAAATAACATATAATTATGCCTCATAAGATACAAATAGTGAAAGAAACTAAATTCATCCTGAAAACAGCAGACACATGGCTCGCTCATAAGCCGAGCGTTTGTGTCCTAACCGCTTTGGGGAACGGACTCCAATCTTCTTACTCGGCTTTGTACTGCAATATTGTTGGCTTCAAGCTGCAACCGAGTCATGTGGTGGCTACCTGCAGTATGTAATAATGGCACAAATATGGTTCTATTTGGAACCGTTGGGTCAATTAACCTTGGTTTTCTATATCTTTTCTTTTGTGCTAGTGTTTTAAATTTTGAATTATTTGAAAATCGTTATCGGCTCTTTGTTATATCACTAGCATTCTGAACTTTGTTATTTATACCAACTCTGTTAAACAATGCAGGCATATTTATGCAAAATTTTAATAAATTTACAAAATAAAAGTTTCGCCCCCGGGTGGGCTTGAACCACCAACCTTTCGGTTAACAGCCGAACGCGCTAACCAATTGCGCCACGGAGGCAGATAGCGAGGGCTATAAAAATATCGATCCATTTCTGCGTATTGTTATCATTTAATTTAATTACGATAAGGTAAATTAATTAATTGTTTATACAGCTGAATTTATTCATTCATTGCAAAGCAATAATATTATTATGAAATCAAGTTGCATTTGTTTAAATACCATTAGAAGTGAAGTGCAACTATTCGCTATTTCTTGAGCGATCCATATCTGCCTCCGTGGCGCAATTGGTTAGCGCGTTCGGCTGTTAACCGAAAGGTTGGTGGTTCAAGCCCACCCGGGGGCGAAACTTTTATTTTGTGAACCAAAACATAAAAAGATATAGAATTATTTATAATATGATCGTCTGTTATTTTTACAATAAATGTTATTTTTAAGGTTCATACATAAATTTAGTAATCACGCCTTTATCCGTATAGGGTAGGCAGAACCATGCAGAACGTAAAATGCCTAATAAAAGGCGTTTTAGCTATGTTCGACAAAATAGAACAAGCAAATAGAATGTACTGATAATTATGTAATGTATCGCTATAGTGACAGGTTGTCATTTTGATGTGATTTCCGGCCATCGCCTAAATAACAGAATCTTGGTGCCCTCGAATCTCTTTGTTGACCAGCATGCTTCCCAGGAGCAGAAGTAGCTGGCACTTTCTAGGTTTTTCTATTGCTCCCAGTCGAGCATGGAAGAATAATAGAAGAATAGACATAGATAAGTACCTACGTCTGCTTATTTTAAGTAGGTAAGTATATTTTTAAGGCAGTCGAGTAAAAATAACCCAGTTTACAGACTCCAATAACACACTCGCTAAATCCCATTCATTTTTCCCACACAGCAGAACTAAAAAATCTATTTGTCCCGCGTCCTGCGGCGATAATAGCACCGCAATAGCAATAAAAAAATCAGTAGCAAATCTCAAAATCCTCCCGACGACCAACTAGGCACGCCTTCGAAATTATTAAGCCTTTTGCAAAGTCCGTCCTAGGATGTTCTTTTTGTAAAAAAGACTGTAGCACAAGACAATAGAGTGGAATTTCTAGCGGAGGATTGGAGAAAGATACAACTTTACGGCTTTTGGAATCGTGTTTACGATGTCACAGAATTTTACGCCGTAGGGCTTGATCTTAGAACAATAATGAACGTAGAAATAGAAATGTCTATAGGTAGGTAGCAGTCATGTCAAGAGAAATCGAATAAGAAATAAAACCGGATACTTATTTCTTCTTTTTCAATTTTTGAAAACGTATGTTTTCCATATAGGCTGCTACGTAGTACGGTAAAGCAGATCGCAGATAAAATACTATTTTGTCACCTTTATCATTACAAAGTATTTTATTATTATGATTTTTTAAAAGTAAATCCAAAGAAAGAAAACATTTTTCTGAAAAAATCAAATCATCAGTTGCCAACGCGTCTAAATAGCGTGGCAAGTATGGAAACAAAACAAAATAATATCTATAGCTATATAAAGTCTAGTAATTTCTACGACTGATGTAGTACTGTCCCTTCCATTACAGAGTCTGTTTGGTCTGTAAGTTTAATAGCTGACATATACGGTCCGTTTCTCAGTCTCCACTGGCCACCCGTTCCACGGTTAGTCGCAATCTGACTGGGTATAATCCCAGGACTGACTGGGATTTAGCAGATCATTTCGACGCTGGAGTTGAGAAAAATATAACAGCTGGAGTATTACTTTACGCTAAGACAGAACAAGGGTATTGTGTGGACTTATGTTTGAGGAATAATAAAGCTAAATTACATGTAGGAGTAAAACAGATGTAATTTCTCCAAAGTAAATTACCTAGAGCTTGTCTTAGCATCACGAATATTTTTCTGAATGATTATGAAATTTTTTATCAGTCATGTAGCGATGAGTTTTTGATCATTTCTATTTCTATAAGGTTAGTCAGTACCACAGGGTCATTTCTGCGGACTGTTTATGTGTGTCCTGTTTCACTTTTCTAGAAATTATTGCATGTTAATCAAATGTCTAGGATCAATGAAATTTTGTGAACAACTACATACATAAGTCTATTTAATGTTGCTAATGCACTGCATAGAGCACAAAGCACATAATTCCGTCAATGGTTGTCGCACCATGACAGGATTACCGGACACGTGACGATGTTGTTTGCCACAATTCATAGGAGAAAACTAGTCAATGAATGAGTAAATTGACATCCCCATACAAAATGACCACCTTGATCAAACAATTTGTATGGAAAAGCCATTTTATTTTCAATTCCGAAAAAATCCTGGTGATAGTTGTTCAGTTTCTTTGACTGAGCAACCTCTTTCAGTTTTCGCGGTATTTATTGGTACTATACATTTACGTTAGATAGTATCTGCATCTATAATGTGAATCGCGGAGAAGTTTAGGCGGAACGCTTGCGCAAGCACGAAAGCTATTTACCTACCTATCAAGCTTATTTATTATAGTTATTAGTCTAAGTGGAGATACTTTTTTATAAATGACGCTGTACTCTTTCTTTTGCACCACTCGATAGGCCGTCGGACGCGCATTTGATTGATTTATTACAGTGTTTGTCTTCGACAATACGGAGATGAACAATGTACATTGTTTCATCAGCCGGGATCAAGGGGTGATTAGTTTGCATGCTAAAATAGCAATTCGGGTGTTAGACGGGCGCTACAATTTGTAGGTATTGGAATTTATTTCTAAATAATGAACGACGTACGGGTCAGTCCTGTGTAAAAACCAGTATCCTCGTTCAATCCCCGAGACTAGGTATCCGACCCTGTGAGATACGGGATAAAGCTAGGGAGATGTATGTACGGGTCAGTATTTTGGGAATGATCAACTTAATTTAAGAAATTTGCATCTGGTAGCATAGGTATATTTACCTGTCTGTAGAAACTCCATAGTAAAAAGTTTTGTGATGTTTTGTATGAAAACGATTCCTAATTGTTAGAGAATAGGAATCAAACTCTTGAAAAAATTTAATCCCGATTTTAGTATGGAAGTGCCGACTCTTAAACATTTACAGTGGCTCTGCTGTAATACTAGTAGGTCACGTTTGTCACTTTATATTGCTATGCTGATATATTTTACCTATTATGAATTCACGCAGCTGTCTCAATTATATTTTATACGATGACTTTACAAAGTCGTTCCTATCCATCGCTACGCCGGTCCTGCACACACATCAGCTGGTCGGAGTGCATTCATAACATAACTACCGCAGCTTTTTGCTGTAAACTTATTTGCATTTCTAAATTTATGATATAATTTAGCCAATCCATGTTTAGAATTATTTATTTTGCGTGCAAATTGCAACTTGCAACACGAACGTGTAGTGTTAATTACTAAATGGCACGAGCGAAGCTAATAGTTTTTATTTCTGTTCAGCTACTTTGGACTGCATTTTTTTACGTTTTAAATATTAAATACTAGCAAAAATAACACACATATTGTATCAAAAGTACCACAACCAAAAGTTTCATGGCGGATATTAAGAGATAATAACTTAGTACGTAGAAAAATATCACCATATTTTTTAAGACAATGCTCAGTCCTCTATAATTATCAGACTATGCAAATAAAGCAATACAATATTTCCAGAAAATAAAACTTTCAACTCATAGTGCCAAATGTTTGTTATCTCTGTATCGCACAGTGCAGGGCATATAATTGCGGCTCCGGCTTAAGAGTTAATTTGGAATCGCTCCAAAATTTGCTTTTATCCGCAAATAAAACGAGGAAATATACTTGGGGACCGCACTCGGTGTATTCTCCAAGTTAGTTTTATTTTATTTTATTTTTATTTTTCTGCTCAAATTCTGTAGCGACTAGCGGCAAATGCGATTCTGTTGAGTGGACGCTGTATTTATTGGATTGCATCTGGCATTTTACCGACGGAATGTTATTATTTGTCAAATAACAATAGAAAATAAACATTAAAGACTCATCGTAAAAGTCTCCTGCAAAGTTAATATTACCTATCAAAAATGTATGAGGCTCTTTTTGTGTCAAAGATTTTTACAAAAAACATTCGTGATTTCATTCAAAATGATTTCACTTTAAAAAATATAAATTATGCTAAAATCAAGCTGCTACGACGTAGCATTCGTAGCTAGGTACTACAATGACATGTCGTTGATATTGGATGGGATGACCAGTCAGAGTATATTCTCGAAGTTATTTTATTTATCTGTCAAGCCCTCTTGCAAACTGAACAACTTTTTCCAAGGGACATAGGTCGAATATCCATACTAAATGCGCTACCAGCTGATGCATTTTATAGAGGAGGTTTTTTTTTGTTCCGTTCTTTCTTTGGGAATAGTTGTTCAGTTTTATAGTCAGAAGGGCGCACATTTCTGTTACACATTGTGTACCTAGTAAGTAGTAGTAGATGAAAGTAGGTTACTGCAGACGATGCGTTTATTTAATTGCATCTAGCACTTAACTGACAGACTGTCTAGCATCTAGTACTTAACTGACAGATTATTAGATATTATCTTAGTTGTTTGATGGTGATCTTGGTGTCAAATAAAATTCAAGATATCAATTGTGTAGCAAATGGAGTTATTTTAAGCTCTTTTTGGCAATGATAATATAAAATTAGAATATAAAATTATCTTACAAATATTAGCAGTGCGCTACTTATCAACTGAAATCTAAGATTAACTTCGCCTTCTCTAAGAGAAGTTAATGAAACTAAAGAGAGAAAAAAATCCAAATCAGACATTCGTATTCAACAGCGTAGTAGAATTCAAATGAGTCGTAGTGAATACAAATAGCGAATGTCTGAATAATAGCTCCCAGCCCTCACAACTATTTTACTACAGTAAGTAATATTGCTATAATGTTTTTTCTGTCTTTCTTTCTTCTACACTTAACATAAACAATCTCTTTTTGTACTAATTCAATTTGATACAAGATTGTAGTCAATTTTTAGTGCTCCAAAATTATTTGCTTCCTGAGGACATCCTGATCGACCATTGTTTAATGTATAATGATCTGTGTATTATTGACTACAACGTTTTCTTATTCAAAATCAGGAACATCCACCAAGTTATGTACTTAACTACTTATAAAATAAATGTATGCATAACTGCGAGGGTATATACTATTTACTGAATTCAGTATTTAAAAATACTATAATAATACGTTAGATACCCAGAAAATAACAGTATGTAGTGGTACATTGTATGTCCTATTTTCAACATCTACATACAAGGCGTCACTAATCCTTTTTGACAAGGGTGTTATTATTTATAGGGCCCGTAACTCAAGGCACTTAATTTGTAATCCCTTAGCGCCCTTGTGCGACAATACGAATTATTGTTCATGTTTTACATAAAGAACATAAAACCGGTTCCCGCGTTGACAAATTTGAAAAGTAAGTCGGGATAATCCTAATTTGCAAACAATTTTGGGTTTTTTATGTCTTATTTTTGAAGTCGGTAAAACCTTTTTTACATAGTGCTAGTGGTAAAATATTTTGGAAATTCAATTAATAATTTTATGAAATTGAATGTATCCCGTCATTTTATTTTCCGTTAAGTAAGTAGGTACATCCGAAAACTCATCCCTATTTTAGAGAAATCAAAGTTGTATATTTATTTTTTTTGGAAAAGATCCCTGTCACTTTTGAAATAAAAAAAACTGATCGAAATAACCTTTTATCGATAGAGCGAACAAAAAAACACATTATATAAACATAAATGGCGATATCTCAATTAAATTGATATATTATCAGCGGAAACTATCCGATATCTCTTTATTATGCAACAGTAATTAAAAGGACTTTAGTGATTCGCAAACATTTTGATACACGATGCTCTGAAATCGATCTAACGAGTCAACTCACTTTAAACCTTCTCACTATGTTAATAAAGTTCAAATTACTTTGAATATTTCAGTTATAGTCAAAGCTATTTCTTGGTTATATTATTTTGTACTTTATGGCTTAAATTTTAAGAGTGCTTTTCCAGTACCAGTAGCAAATGTTCGTATATCTAAAGGTTGTTTTCATTAAAGCCTCTGTCAAGAGCCTTTAAAGTTTAATTGAGTTGTGGATTTCTGTAACTAACGACTATCGGAAACTAACAAAGTGAATTAAGAAATTTCCTGTTTTCACTGCAGGATCGCTCTTTACAAGTTGAGGGCTTTACAGTTTGGGAGCCACAGGAGTTTACAGAAACTTTTATTAGTGAGTTAATATGAATTGACAGCTTATTGAGTGGGAAATTTAATGTATGTTGACGACGTGCCAGCAGGTGGGCCTTATTAAAAGTACTATTAAACGTATATCCTAGTTTACATTTTTGGATGTATGTTCTAGCGATGATCCTTCCAGGATGTTGACAACACAAGCTTGTCCGTGTATAAACCTGGCTGAATGATCTAACACATAAAGTGACCAAATTTACTGCCAAAATTTACCATAAAACAAGACTGTCAGCTAGAGTTTAATCAAATTCACGTCAAAGGTTTAGTTCTGCACTACATTTCCATCCTCATCATCTTTCACCAGTCTACTTATAGACTAGACATAGCATAGATCGCAAGTCTTTTCATTGAGATGACAACAAAATAAAAACATGGATTTTATTAAACGATTTTTTTTAATTCAAGAGCTATACATGTACGTATTTACTCAATACTATGAACAGAACAAGGTCCTTCAACACATTTTATTCAAACTCTCCAATCCTCACGTTAAAGTTCACTGAAAAAGCAAAATGTTATCGTCGCCTAGAATCTCATTAGTTCAGTTTAGTGTAAAATAATGCAGCAGCTAAACTCATAAAAACAGAGTTAAATCAACACGCCTGGAAACTACATTTACATACTCATGTTTTAGTACAATAGAGTCAACATTTTTATGTACGAATAAAAAGAACTGAACGAGAATTTTCAGAGATGTTTTAATTTTAGTTATTATTATTTGAATTTAAAAACAGAGTAATTAAAATTGTAATTATTACGTTTCTTTTGATGTTTTGAAATACTTTGTTTAATTAAATCTTTTAATTTACATTAACTGAAGTAATTAATTAATCACGTTGTTATTACTGTTTTTCATGTAAATTTATCAACGCCTTATGATTACGGTACACTCATTATTCTTCGGTAAAGCAAAAAAACTATTTTAGGCATTTATGTACAAACATTATTTTAATGTAGGTACCTAAGGCTCGTGTTTATAAATCGATCTCAAAATTGAGAGCAATATTAAGTACGGATTTAACAGGTCGTTTTAAACTGAAATTACATTTCTGATACGAACTTAAACTCGCTGTCACTCTTGAGTGCTGATTGGATTTTAGTCTTCAAAAGAAAACATCATTATCTGCATGCGTTCCATAGAAGAAAAAACTACCTACATTACAGCTCATTTAACTTCCAACTCATCAATAATACCTACTCACCAGTTTTCATAAGCTCAAAACTACTCTCCGTTCTACGCTTCCGCAGTCGAAGAGTGCTAGAATAACATTACTTTTGTTTTCTTAATGTCTGTAAACTGAACCGGAACGTTTGGACAGCGAGCTTCCCAGGATCTCATTTTGGTAATGCTGCTAGCTTTGATGGAGAGATATTAGTTATTAATTTTACATTCATTGCTGCATATAAAATTAATATGGAGTCACATTATGTCCTTGTTTTAGACAGAATACAATAGTGGTTATACAAATAACTATAGTTAGATAGAAGATAACATTATACCGACTGGTTGTTCAATCTTACTCCTAGGTCTTTTCAAGCAGATTTTACCCAATCTTTCGCCTCGAAAGCCTCAAGGCAGGGTAGGATTACTGATAATATGACAAAGAGAAAAGATTTGTTTAAACTCAATAAGCTACGTGACCGATTTCTAAAATCACAACTCATTAGAAACCTACATTCACCCAGAGTTATAGGCTACTTTTTACCCCGGAAAAATATCTAATTCATATATACCTAGAAAAGAACGTCGCAGGTAAAACTGCGGCGCAAAAAGCTAGTTATTAATATTTTTTTATTTGTAATAAAAACACCTACTCTAGCGTCCACAAGATAACAGGAAAAATATAATATGGGTATAAATATAGTATGGAAAAACTTTACTCTCAAATTGTGAAGAGGTAATAAGCAGTTTTTAACCACTGAACTACTTTCTAACCCGCAGTGTATTCAAAATTAATGTCCAGAAACTACAGTAAATCTCAGAAAACTTACATAATAAGACCCCAGGGCTAGATTCCATTTCACCACGAATCGTTATTAAAATTCTCTAGCTTGCTAAAAGTTTTTGCCTTAAAAGGATTGGATATAAAAGCTCTCTACATTGTTTTTGTTAGGCTCTCTGGGGGAACCGTTTTTTATAAATTATAGAATCCGCTGAAGGGCGAAAGTTTGATTTGGGAGTCTTTTTACTTTCATCCAAGAAGATCCCTTTGTTTATCGAAATGGTACTTAAAGGGTAAAAGAAATTTGACATAATGATTTTCAAATATGTATGATAAACAGTTAACCTGCATTGAGTACTGTAACTATCACCATTTAGAAACAAAAATTCCTACCCCTGTCTTGTGTAAATAAAATTCCTACGCATTCCTCCACAAAGTTCACCTAGATTACGCTTTGAAAGTGTCTTCTGCTGATACATAGCTCTTACTCATATCATACTCAACACGCTTGGCAAGCTTGATAAGGGTGGCCATACATAAACACGATACGACATCGTGACGTCCAACGTTACGTCAACGTTGAATGTTACGTCGTCATGACGTGATATCAAAGACGCACAACGTAAAAACTTACGTAACATGACGTGACGGGGCACGTTGCATCGCGCGTTATTGCCCGGATTACCTTAGTTATTCTCGAAAACTTTGCAGCACGCCACAACGTGCCCCGTTACAATGCCGCGACGTTTTCACGTTGTGCGACGTGGATATCGACGTCACGACGACGTTACGTTCAACGTTGACGTAACGTTGGACATCGTTCGAATCGGACACGAACTGATGTCACATTAGATTCATGTGACACCAATCCAGTATGCAGTGATTACGTCACTGATTACAACCGCGTCTCAAAATGAGAGGCCTTGCTAAATTAATTAATGGAACTCCACATGGCGAGCCAAACAACCAATTTAATTGAATACAATTTGCATCAGCTTAATTTGCATTACAATTGGGTTCTAATTACTTTACACAGGTGTAATGTTGTTGGGAAATAACGGTAAGAAATGATTGTAAAAACATTCCTAAATTCTTTAGATAGAATGATAATATTTCTGAATTTTAAGATTACACTTCTATCTTCTGATCGTCAAATTTCAATAATCATCCTCTTGGTATTTCATAGTAATTTCCGGGTGTCGTTGGTTTGGTTTACCCAATTCGGGAGGGATAAAGGCGTGATTGTATGGATGCATTAAAAAATCTAGCAGGTTACAATTATAATTTCACACCGCAGCCTAACAAAACACACGAAATGACCAACAGTGACCTCATTACACGGCCTACCCTCATCCTGAGGTCGTCATGTAAAAGTAAAAATTCCTTCATAACGTGAAACTTACAAAAATTCCCAACAATGTAGATTATAATAACATGAGCAGGCCTCCGAGAGGTCACGTTTAACTTTTATTAGTTCGCGACATGACCCTAAAGCATTATATTCTTTTCTTTTTTTAAGCGTTCTGAAAAGTTTTTAGTCTGCGTCCCCTTAAAGTTATCATTACCAGTGAATTGTTCTTTTTAAGAAAATATTTGGTTTGGTTATTTAGAACATTAATATTTAAAGGGGAATAATGATGCAAATTATAAGCAAATTAGAATAGATTTTATTAATTTTAATTTGTCAGAAGGTACTTTTGTTGACAAAAGAGTTAAATAAAATACCTATTGGTTGCATTAATTTATAAGTTTTACGAAAGATATATTATTAAATCTCTAGCTCATATAATTAAATTTTACGTAAACAAGACCATCAGAAAACTACCTATAAAGGTGTTTTTCAAAAAATAGACGAGAATAAACTAGGAAACTTCCTTACTCGGGCTTCTTACGCAAACAGCGTTAATGGAAATTTTAATTCCATTGCGGATAGTTGTTTGTTATACAAATCGATCGAGTACTGGCAGTTATACGGTTTTATTCTCATTTTTTATTTGAACTTGTGATAAATTTTCTCTGTTACCTAAATATGGTTAAAGTCATCATGATATTTCTAGCTGAAGACCAGGCTCAGAGACTCGTTTTGGGTAGTATTATTTTAATAGCTAATTTTACCAGACAGTAGGTAACAACGTTGTTGCACAAACTGCCCGTTTCTTCTCTATATTTTTCATTTAACCCCCTACAAAATCTAATAACGTTAGTGGCAACCTTTGTCGCGGATCCAGTTTAGCGAAACTTTTAGAACCAAGACGAGCTTTAATTTATCCACTAATGAAGACGTCTAGGCATCGAGCGAAGACAACGCGACGCGACGCAATTTCCGGTTTTTAGTTTCAAAGCGCCCGGCAGGGCGCCCGACTTCCGGCACCTTGTTGGTGGTGTGGTACTTTCGGTTCTCGATTTAGGTTAAAATCTTGGTATACCCCCCGATGCAAAAAAATGTCTTCCTTACCTATGGAAGTTATGTTCAGTAAAGATTTATTAAGTCCAGTGAGCCAACAATTTGTAGTTCCACTTAATGCTAAGCAAATTAAAAAACACAGCGCTACGCTTAGTAAGATACCTTTATTAATTATTTTGTATTTAATTGAAAGTTTATTTTGAACATAACCATTTAATAAACTTAACAGGCACGTCAGCATTTTGAAAACATCAAAATTCAAAACTTATCCGACCTAAATACGAAGTAACCTGAAAACGCTTTCTCACAACGTAAAGTTTATCTGAACAAGAGCCTTCACTGATCCATGAACAAGATACATGATTCGACCCGACGCTTACAGCCTACTTGATACTTGGGGGAAGCTTAACGCACACATAGATACCAAACCTAGCATAGACAGCATAGGTATCTTACATTATGTGATGGATTTCTTGAAGTTTACATAAAATAAAATTTTTGACGTTCTCAAAGTCAAATAAAAACACTTGTAGATTCGTTTCACAATAATTTCTATTTATTTAAACAAATTTTTTTTAATTTTGACAACCTTTAAACAAACTACGCACTTTTTTTTTTGTTAGCCTGTGGTATCCCACTGCAGGGCAAAGGGACTTATGAGTAGAAAATTGTGTAGATTGACCTTAAATTCAGCTTTTTGAATTCTAAAATTTTTACATCAGTTCTTATTTTTATGAATTATTCAGGTACCTATTGGACATAATTTTAAGAGAGAAAAGAGACGATTTCACTGAAATTTCATTAATCCTAAAAATAAGATTGGATTACCGTCTATTATTTCTGGCATTTTAATCGATTTCTGTGAACTGAGAACTTTCTCTAAGTATTATCCTCAATATTATTTGATTCCGCACGTGTACCTATCCAAAGTTCTCTGAACCGGTAAATTATAAAAAAAAGTAAATACCTACTCAATTCAATACTCTATATTTTGAGGGTAAAACTTTCGAAAGAAATGATAAAGAAAGAAAAGTGACTTATTGAGTACCAATAATAAAAAATATTTAAATCTTTCGTACGTTGTAGATGGACAGACGATGTAAATAACTGTCTCAGAAGGATTCCTATGTCATTATATTTATCGTTATCTTCAGCATGGTATGTAGCTTAAATAACCGACAAAACTGACTCTGATAAATAAAAGAAAAAGGATAGATTTATAATAGCGCTAGCGAGGGACATTAAAAATATAATTTCATGAAAAGTAAATAGAAAAATTTGGTAATTCCTTTTAATTTAAGAACTAGTTGTATGTTAAGATTGTTTGTCGGATCGACCCGCGGATATAGTGAGTGTTGTGTGCCGTATTGTTCCGAACGATCAATATAAACAAGCCGAGGATAGTGAATGAGGGTAGTGCAACATACTCTCATCACGCAGCGGACTTCACCTCGCCGCACCAGTCAGCTCGCGACCACGATTGCAGCAGCGCGATCGAAACGTCGGGCAAAGGTATTTATCTCAAAATACCAAGTTTAACCAACCGCGCTCAGACCCGTTCTAATACAATAATGTGTACAAAGCGCGAAAGTTTAAAACAAACATTAGTTGTATGTGCCTAACTGAAGTATCCCTCAAAATGTTATTTAGATATCAATATTTTTTTCTCTCGAGAACCCGAAGTAGTTCACCGGGGAAGCACTTTGACAAACACGGATGAGCTTGGAATTGGTTCCGCTGTTTAGACGCGGATTGCTCCGTGCCTACTTGTTTGGGGCACCACGTAATTTGTACCCGGTTAATTTGACAACTGTTACAAATAAATGTGATATAGGTACTTTTTTCTGGAAAAAAGTGGCAAGTGTATCAAAAGGGCAACACCACAGGGCAACTCACAATCTCTTACAGAAATCGTACCTATCTCTAGGTTAGTTAGGGCCCGTATTGATAATCAGCACTCAAGAGTGATAGCTAGTTTAAGTTCGTATCAGAAATGTCACTTCAGTACAAAACGACCTGTCAAATCCATACTTAATATTGCTCTCAATCTTGAGATCGATTTATAAATACGAGCCTTAGTGTAAAACAGAGATGTCCACTGTGGTCCTACTGATGCATGTATAGATCGGAATTGTTTTTCTCTACGCTATTGACTAGTCTTCAACTTGTTGATAGCTGTCTCTCAATTCCCAATCCAAAACAATTCAATTTCTTCTCGTATCTATATTTTTTTGATTCCGTACCAAAGCAATTTCCTTTATGCTATGTCAAGGTTGTTTATTCTACAAAAATAAACGTCTTTAGAGAAAATTAAAATCGGAGCAACAAGTAATATTTCCGTCCTTACAGTCAAAAGGAGGTAATAGGAGAAAATGAGAAACATTCGGCAAGCGGGAGTTTTCCTTTATTTCTTAGGTCTTGTGAACTTACAGAGTATTTACTTCATATCAAAGCCCAATTTTACCTTGCAATTACCGGTAGGTGCGAAGATTACGTGCATGCCAAAAAAACCGGACTAGAATAATAAAACGTAATTGTAGTATAGAAATAAAAATAATGTAAACAGATCCTGATACAGAAAATCTAGTAAAGACAGAAAAAGTGCGTACTGATCTGACTGACATAGTCCTGATTGTGCAGTCTTTTGACAAACAAAAACTGTTATGTATTTATTTTCACATTTTCATGTTGATTGATCCAACAGAACCCCACAAAAATTGGCAATAACAATGCCAATATCTTTGTTTCCCATTTGAAAGCAAAGGAAATCGATGTCCTGCGGCTATTGTCAAGATTATAAGCTAGGACCCCCGTACTCCGGTATCCCCTGTTTTTAATAAATGAACCGCCCGCAGCAACGAGTTATACGATATTCCAGTGTTTGTTGGCGATGGTGATGAAAAATTGATATCCTTGTGTTTCGTGGTAAAGTGTGCAGTAATGACAGGGAAGTTGTGAAGTCTTGTGAAAAAGTCCGATATAGTGATTTGCAAAATGTTCAAAGAAATTGCACAGGTATACAATTAAAATCATCGCAGTAAATTATTGATAATATTTTCTTTTTCTAAGTCAGATGGAAGTCACCGCTAAATGACTGCGTTCCTTGTTGCTTAATAAGATTGTACAGCTGGCAAGATAGATATTACAATGATGTTGTAACTTTGAAATCAAAATAAGGTATAATAGCGTATTTTATTATAATCACCAACTCCTATTTAAAAAAAAAAAACAAGAAAATAAATCTAACAAAGCTAGAACAGCTTTAACTGATTCATTTCACCGTAAAATAAACAGAAACAAGAAACAAATAAACGGTTTTCAATGTGAAACAGTTGAAGCCAATTTTTTCCACTCGAATGAGGCTCTGCGCTTGGAAAGATACTGAAGCAACTAAGAGATTCAAAACCCGGGATACTCCACTCACCCTTCTATGAAATGGAAACGACCACGTAAACCTTGGACCTAATTATATAAGTACTTTGAATTTATTTATATGGATGTAAAAAAAAATATCGGACCAAACTTTAGTGTGAATCTACTCATGAAATTGATCAACTTTTTCCGAGGAATGTTAAGTCGAAATAGATAAATGCTGAATACTTAATGGCCCTTCCATACAAAATGACTACAGCAGCCGCTGACACCAAAATTGATTTGTTTGCGCTCGGAACTGAAGCAACTAAGAGATTCAAGATCTCGGGATACTCTTCTATAAAATGGAAACGACCACGATAATCTCTTTCTGTAAATTGAAAATACACCATTCTTATTTGATAATTTGGTCCTTAGAAAAAAAGATTACTATATAGGTATTCTCCCACATGTAACTTTAGTATCCTATACATGACTGACTATTTTATTGCATTAGTTTGCCCAATAATTTGTGATAAATAGCTTCTTGGTTATATTTTATGTGCTTCAATTTATGAAAGCTACCTAACTTCTATGTGTGCTCTTCACTGAACTGAATTCATATGGAATCTATAATATTTTGTTTTAAAAAAATCAAGTTCAAGCTGTAACGGTACAATAAACGCAATTTTAATATGCGGTCTCTTTTTAACGCAATATCGAGTATTCCAAGTAGATTCTTTTGA
This sequence comes from Scrobipalpa atriplicella, assembly GCA_029255725.1. Classification (NCBI taxonomy): domain Eukaryota; kingdom Metazoa; phylum Arthropoda; class Insecta; order Lepidoptera; family Gelechiidae; genus Scrobipalpa; species Scrobipalpa atriplicella. Next base: position 122,116 of record JARACY010000071.1, read on the forward strand.
AATTTTTTCGAGTGTAAAATTCGCGTTCATTTCATTTACTTTCTGCTTAATGAAATTTTCGATACAGCTCCGATGGTTTGAGAGTTTTAAAATGATTTCAAGTATTATAATAATGTCAATTTCGGTAATTTATTCAATAATCTTCTAATGCAAATGAAGATTTACCAATTTTTGGTTTCGCAATATTAATTTTATGCGTGGTGTGATTGATTTTAGAATTATGATAAAATGAACTTTTGTCTGGCAAATGATGCATGAAAAAATAGGTATAACGAATCGTAATTTATAATTTCTACTTTAGTGAAACCTACCTTATAAGTCCAGATTTTTTCATTCTTATTTTTCGCTCCACACTAATCCCCTCATCAAATCGTAACCCATTATTGCCACATTTCTTTTTTAAATAATAGTTAAGAGTTACCTACATTCTCGTTGTTGTTTATGGGCTTCTTTACCAAAAAAATTATGGATATTAGTGTAGAGCATTTGAATAAAATATGGTGCAAAATACTGAACAAACATTTTATCGGAAGAATTAGGTTCTTAAATGGCATTCTTTTTCTTAACTAATTTATATTTCCATATCATCTATCGATTACAAATTAGTTACCCGGAAACAATTTTCTATACCATCACTAAACTTCTGCTGATATGATAAAAAACACGCCACACATGCCGAAATTTCCGCAAGGATTTTCTTTGTAAATGCTAATGTTCGGATAAGCCGAGAAACTTTATAAAGTTCTTTGCCATCAAACTATTGTTAAACAATCCCTGAGGGTTCCTTTTGTGGCGACACAAGATTATTTAAAGGGAGCTTGTGAATTTAAAAGGGCAGCTAATATTTATAGATACATATAGAATGTAGAGTACCTATCTAGTTGTATCTAACCTTCATTCCCTTTGAAAATTTTACTTTGGTAAAAAATAAACTATGCTAACTGGCTAGTTTGAATCAAAATACATTTGGCTCTTCAGGAAGATATGTAAGCTTAGGTATATTTTTATGATTATGGGGCGTGCGTGTTGTAGTACCTACGCATGAGCATCACTGCTTCTTAATCACAAAAATATGTAATAATTTGTAAAAGTCTTTAAATTGAACTGATATTTACTTCTCTCACAAAGCATTGGGAACAAAGTTCTCAAACATAGACAAAACAATTCAGACAGGACAACAAACAGAATCTAACCTAAGTGCAGAAGAATGGAGGAAGGCTTTCAAGTAAAGTGGGTGCCTATATCCTGTTAAATAAATACTCTTCACCATACTATAGACAGCTAAATAATGCCTCTTCTTCCTGGGCTAGAGCCAGATGAAAGAAAGCCTACTAATATTTACTTTTCGGGAGTAGGTTGTAGAATAGGAAGTATAAGCTGAATGAGTGTAGTGGATAGATTAGAATGGCAATGTGTATTATGTGTCGTACGTGTGTTTTATGTAAAAGTGTGTGTGTTTGCACGCGCGTGTGTGTATGAATGTGTGTAGATAGTATCTACTAAGTATCTACTGGATACCAGGGTTAAGAAAAATAAATATGGTACGGGATGCAACAGGGATAGCTTGCTGTCACACGGATTTAAGCTGATGAAAAATAAAAGTTACAAAAATAATAACAAACAACAAATCTTGGACGGGTCGTCAGTGTTTTATCAAAATTCTCAAACAGAGTTTAAAATAAACTTTGCACTCACTTCCTTAAATGACTGTGTTGAAATAAATGGAAACGTTCATAATTTGTTTTCCCGAGATGGCGCCATGAATAATTAAAACTTGAAAATTAATAGAACGCTTTTGGTTGAGTCCTGCTTAGCCGATGGATGCGCAGTGAAAAGATGAAGCTTCGATTTTCTTCAAAACTTGCTCGCTATTCCGACGTTTTGTTTGTAGTTTGAAGAATTTTCCTGTAGAAAGGGAACATTTCTCACGGCAAAAAGTCAACAATAAATTATTCCAAGTTATTTTAGTCATACATGATACAAAATTTTATTTTTACTACGTGATTACACAAAATCCCTTTCATCATTTACAATAATAATACATTTTATACAAATTTGAACTTCAAAGAATCATTATCATCATCTCCAGACTTTTCCCGTATTTCACGCGGTCGGCAAACACTAAATTCGAAACACACTATACAAATTTTTATTTATATTTCCATACAAATTTTCACATTTATAATACTTCCTTATGTAATAAATAATTTTGTATTTCTTTCAGAAAAGTGACGATAAATAAAATATGATGATACCTAAGTTTAAATAATAATTCTCAGAAAATAAACAATTATTGGACAAACTCTGTAAAATTTTATTATTCTTACACTCCAGAAATTGTTTCAGAAACTTTTCCTGGAAAGTGTGAATACTTAAATTGTTTATGATTTTTATTCTAAGAAGAACTTACGAAATTTATTAAACACAGCTTTATTATTGTAAAGAAACCGCTGTTACCTACAAAATATTCTGAAATATTTTTCTAGTAATTTCACCTGTCATTTCCATGTGACCGGAAGTCGTTAGCGTCGTCGCGGCGGCTACTTCCGGTTCCTGACGGCATAATAGCTGTACAACCTTCGTGGAGGTTTTTAAATAAATAATAATGGTTGGGGGTGGAGGTTACACGTTTATCGTAGTTTGTAGGTGTCAATATTAGTGAATGATAGATAACTTTCAAAATAAGAAAATACGTATATAAATAAAAAAGTCATGCTATCAGCGGGACTCGAACCTTTAGCGGTTAAAAATGCTGCAAGTCATCATCCTACTGTGCAGCATCAGATCGCACTTAACCCGACATGAGTCCCTAAAATAAGATTAACCTTTTACCACTCTATTACTCAGTATTATTAATTGTTATCATGATTAAACTGTTTATTTTATATTCTTTAATACGACTGGTATAGGTGACATGAAGAACTTTGAATAAGATGTAAAAAACTTCAATGACATCATCATCAAACGTCAAAACGTCATTTTTTTAACCTTTTTTTTAAGCCTACATTTTTGTACGTCAGTGTATGAAAACCACACCATCATCTATAATTATATTTTTTTTTACTCGCTGTAATATAAAACACCACACCTACCTATACGACATAATTATACCTGAATACACACAATTACTGCATTAACTCGCGTCGGTGTCAGATGACAAAACAAACAGGAAGTCTTGGGGTCCCCGGGGTCTCTGAGAGGTTATGAAGGGTCCAACAGTGATTCATCAATTGGGGGCCCGTGTTTATAGATGCCACCTTGACTCGTGATATAGAGAGCACACCTCGATAAATGCTTGTGTGTGTAATGGATGTAAGGGACAGCTTAACGCAAAATGATAGGGGTTGCTCACTCAGAGAAAATTAAATAATTTTTATTGGGAAATACTTCCAGGGAATGCAAAAAATGTTTTGACTTCCCCATACAAATTGTCTGATCGAAGTGATAATTTTGTATGGGAAGAAGTCAAAAATTATTTTCATTTCTTGAATGAAATTTCTAATGAAATCAGAAACATGCTACTAAGTATCAGAAACATGCTATACGTAAACTCAGTGCATGAACGTACGTTTTTATGAAAAATATGAAGCAATTTTCAAAGTCCAATATTTCAGCGCTTGCTTTCCACTCACGCAGAATGTTTTCACGCAAAACATTTTATAAGAAAACTGTGGAAGCCTTCACGAGGCAGCACGGACGTGAACGATTTTATTCACGTGACAAAATGTGGAGCAATACACTTTATTTCTCGCTTTTGTATGCCTGAATGCTTACTTGGCATTCTGCTTTGGTAAATGCAGGAAATCGCCAAATGCATTAGAACGTAGCGGTAAGAATTTAGCTTTAAGTAGGTATATGTTTAAATAGGTAGGTACTTATGCGGTTGCATTCTAAGCATAATCAATTTTAATATGTCTTTTGACTTAAAATCCAGAGGATAGACATTTTTTGATGAAGATAGAAAAAATACAATAGTTTTTTTTTAACCATATAATATGTAGATAAATAAATTATGATAAAACAGGGCTTTTGAACAAAAGAAACTGATTAGTATTTATGATTATGAAGATGAAACTTTGAAGGTTTTAACAGTTGTTTAGCAGTTTTTGTGTATTCACGTTAGAAGATTCCATTTGTTAAATATTAAAAAATCAATCGAAAAAGTACCGCGCAAACCGATTTCACTCAAGAAAATGTACAAAACACAACTCAAAAGTGCTAAGTAAACTCGGCAATTTGCAACTAAATCCAGAACTAAGTGCGAAGTCAGACTGCTCCGGTTACCTATTCCGCTAAGTGCTAACTTAAAATACTTCTTTTATAAACTGTTTATACACACTGACAATTTTTCTATTAGGACAAGACAAGATATAAATAAAGTACTTAGGTATTTCTATATAGGTACCCGAAAACAAAAATCATCACAGTCATCATCGTCCTAGAAATACTGCGGTGTTTCTATGACGTTAAATGGTCCCTATGAGTCATATCATATGCAGCTGTACTTTACAGTTTCTAACCTTGGTTTCCAACAAAGGACTGCAATGCACATACGCGTTGAAACGCAGCAGTGGATTCGCGGATTGGTTATGTTAGTATTTTTCGCACATTTTTATCTACATTTAAGATTATTGACAGTTAGTGATTTGCAATCTCGTAAGTAGGTACTGTATTAATCATGCTAGAAAGTGGATCTAATTAATGCTAATAAATAAAGTATAGCATACTTATCTCTAGATAAATTACTTTGCAACCACTGACCGACTACCTGCCGCTCATGTGAAAAGTCACCGAACTAAATATACTCAGTACTACTGAGTCAGTACTCATACTAGGTACTTTCTTGACTATTACCAAGTACGGGAACGAGTTCAAACGCAGCGGAATTTTAAATCAAAGGCGAACCGAGATTGGATTTACTTTGGAACTGAATTGCATGGCCTTACTTACAATATTCAATGTTTTCTTGGGAGTCGGTACGCTACGCTGATGGAAATAGGAAGAACTTAATTTACAGAGCAATCTGAAGTCAATTAGTTCTTCATACATTTCAGCTTCTTCACGATATCTGGTACCTACTTAGGTAAACATGAAACCTAACCTATAAGTATACCTAATATTCATAATGTTAATATACGTACGTACGTATATAGTGACAAATTCTTGTATATCTAGTAACCAACGAAGATACAAACAAAGCAACCTCATGAAAACTCAACAAAAAAAAAAGACTCAGTTTTTTTTAAATTAAGCTTTTTTACGAAGCACAGGTATTTAAGATAAGAATCCTTTTACTGACCTTACTTCTACCATATTATATTACTCGCAGTAGTATAAAATTTCTGCCGTGCTTTTCATATACCTACGACTTATAATTACTACAAAAATAATATTGGTACAGCCTATTTATTATTGCATTTGTTAAAACGTATCATAGGTGTGTTTATTCTGACTAAAAGGATTTCATCAGAACTCACATAACGAAGTCTATTGAATCAAAAACCATTCACGAAAGCCCTGAAAAAAACACCCCCGATTTTTCCTAAATAAACTAACAAACAGCGATGTATTTTGAAAACCCAAACGTTTGTCAAACGAAATTCCCATAGGATTTAATTTGTCGCGTATTTACATAATAAATGAACGCCTCCGCTTCGCAGCAGTGTAATCCGCCTTAAACCAGCTTAAACCGCTTAAAACCGCTTTTATCCATCATTGAGAGCGACTTGATTCTCGATTGGGACACAATTTGCAAGTTATTTCGTGTTAAATCGAATAGTTGAGGAGTTTGGCTGTAATTTTGTAATCACGTGCTTTGCATTGCTAATAGCCTTAAGATTCGGCTTTTGTTTCGTATGTAGGTCCTTAATCGTAAGTTAGACAGTTGTTACTCCATGATGGATTACTCTGCATCGCTTTTGTCACTAACGGGCAAGGTAGAGCGTCAACGTCTCACTAAAATGATTTCCGTGAAAAGAGAGGATGATAATTTTAAAATGAAAATGTAGGTATTGCTCTATTAACAGTTTGTCAAATGCTTTAAAATCAATGCTTTTACTGTCACTGACTTTTACAGTGTACCCGAAAAGATAAAAGGCTACGAGATAAACTTTTTAGTTAAAATTATAATTTTTATATTAATGCACAGATCAGCGCAGCAAAAACTTTAAAATCTCAGTGCTGGCTCTCCGCAAGCCGCGCGTTAATATTTTAACAAAACAAACTAGTAGGAACCAGTATAATCTAGTTGTGTCATAATCAGCTAGTTTAGCGAAACTTAGTTAGTGTTTCACTGCGTTGCTCTTGTAGCACAAAGGTGTTGCTTTAAGCTGTGGTTAAAGCACAGGCTTAAAGCTAGAAGATTTAATTTGCTAATTTGCTGCTGGCCCTTGCATTTTACTTACATAAAAAATACATTGTTGGAGTTGTAGAATGCAGTTTAAGTTTACCTTCAAGGAGCTTCAAGTATATTAAATTCATGACCCTAACTATGTAATTAAAACGTTTTTACTAAAATTTATAATACCCCCCGTTTCATAGAAAACAAAGGTTCAGAATCGAAATTCTTGTGGCACCAGCACAGCCCCTAAATATTTACCTATACCTAAGCTAAGACAGACTTAATTTAATACCTATTATTTAGTGAACAGTAACTTAACACCAGAGGTAATCTTATAATCACTACATTGACACTCTAGTATAACCTATTTGTGTAATACGTATGTATAGTACGTAGACAACGCAGTCCAATGTCGGTGTTTCAATTACGTGTGTGGACTGCTCCCGCTCCTCTATATCCAATTAGGATTAAGGGTGTGGTGCTTCTTGCAGCAGGTGAAATTCGTATTTAAGCTTTCTAGTTGCTCTGGCGTATTTTGGGTGGTACAGCGGTTTACGGCGAGCATTGACGTCACATCACAGGTCTACCTGTGGATAGGTACGGCTTAACCATAATTTATATGCAGTGGTAGGTTCTGTGAAGTGTTGCCTGACTTGTGACCTTCCCACTAGAATCTGGTCCGAAATTGCTTGCTGTGTTCCGTTGGTGGGGGAATGCCAGTGTTTTTTAGGGACTCTGGGTGAGCTCACTGTATTGTCGGCTCTGTCTTATTCACCTCTGTAGGGCTAACATGCACGCCACGAGATTATTTTGTCAACGCATTATGTCCTGCGCGCGAAACTTCACAAAGCCTAACAATTACAGTAAATGGCCAAAATATTCCCAGAACAAACGAGGCGAGGAACCTAGGTCTCACTATGGACAATCAGCTCAGGTATGTTACTCATGTCAATACAAAAATTCGCAATGCTTTCTACAAACTCAAAGTATTATATGGAATTAGGAAATATTTGAGTGTTGAGATCAGGGAATTACTTGTAGATTTATTAATTCTGTCCCCTCTTAATTATTGTGACTCTGTTTATGGTCCTCGAATTTGGGAGAAAGTCGCACGAGCCATACAGAGAGTACAAAATGCTTGTGCACGTTTCTGTTACAACGTGCCAAAGAGAGCTCACATCACACCTTTCTTAAATGAAAGAGGAATTTTGAAGATGAAAGCAAGAAGAGATTTGCATTTTTTATGTATGACACATAGGGTTTTTTGGAGTAAAACTCCAAGATATTTATACACAAAGATTGAAAAAGACCCAAACACTAATCACTCTTTAAGGTCTAATCATAAAAATCTATTGAAGGCGCCTCAATTTCACATGGCGGGTTTCAAGGGCTGCTTTAAGTACAAGGCTGCCAAAGTGTGGAACACTTTACCACCTCCTTTAAGAAAGAAAATGTCTATTTCTACTTTTAAAAAGCATTTAAAACTTATACTGATTACACAGCAGCGGAAATGTACGAAAGGCAGTCTTTGTTTCCCATAACTACTGTTTCAGTTTGCGCATCACTCTTCCCTACACAGTACACGCACACACACATACACAACACAAACACATGCGCTTGGATAAACACTGATAAACATAAAGGTATATATTATGTTACCGTGGCATTGCATCGACCGATTATTGTATAACTTTTTAGTGTTTTATCTTTTTATAATGCCCTCTACTTTTTGTGTTTCAAATGTTATACGAAGATGGTAAGGGCTGAAAATCAGTGCTACCACTGTTGCCTAGAGTAACATGGTAGCAAAATACTGAGTCCCTTACCTTTTACTCTCAAATTGTTATAAATGTTATTGTAATCTAATGTGTTTTGATTTTTGTGAGTAATAAAGATATTTGAATTTGAATTTGAATTTAAAGGAAGGTGTTATTCAGTGTGAAGTACGGTGACTAATTTTGTGGCGCGCATGTTAGCCCTATTGGACGAGACAAGAGCTAACCCATTCCAAAGAAAAGAAATATATATTTATAATTATTGTTTTTGATAAGAATATTGACGCTTTCCATAAATGGTATCCTAAATAAATGTTAAGTTTAGCAAGGTTTCGTCGCTAGCAGACGCTCCACACCTGAAAACAGATCCGATCACGGGTGTAACACTCAGTATTAGTGGCTGGCTTTTTGAAAGGTGTCCTGATTGGTTTTTAATTATTTACCGGATACACTGAGGGACATGAGGGAGGGATAGTTTTATGTATGACACTCTATATAACGCATATGTAATGTTTAGGTAGGGCTCATTTAATCACATGAATACAGAACACCTAAAAGGTATATGTAACTAATATCATACAATACACACACAAATGTAAATAACCTACGTACAGGTTTTTGTTGCGTTCCTTATGCTAATTTGTTGTGTCTGATTTTTTGTAAATGTAATTAATAAAATAAAAAATGACAAAGATACAGTCATTTGTGTACATGATTTAAAAAATATATGATGTAATATTAATACTAAGTAAAAGCTTTATGCTTTATTTAGTTATTGAAGGGAGTATTCACAGATAACTTAGAAATAAATTAAAGGTTATAATTTCCTAATGGCATTGAAGTTCCAATATAAAGAAAATCTAAGCCCAAGCTCGCTTTTCTTATTTTGGACCAAACAGAAAATTGACAACTGCTGTAAGTCCTACGGATCAAATTTTTTTGTTACATCCACTGTTACTACTTACTTACACCTAAGCAAAACTTTGATTATTATGTTAAATATGTAAGGCAGAATCCATCAAATTGGGTCAAATCTTCTGAGACTCCCAAATCATGACGTCACTCGTCACCCCCCATCGTTTTACATAATTGAGTTCTAGTTACTAGTTAACGTCCCATATAGGGATTCATTTGGCACAATTTACGGCGTTCTACTTACGAAATACCTATTATGGCGAACTGAATAAATTAACTTGTCAACTGCCTATCTTGGTAAAATGTTGCAGTATTGTTGTTTATTTTAAATTAAATTATAAACTAAAAAGTAAATTAAAATTTAGGAAATTATTTACATACATAATAGTCATCTTTGTCCTTTATAGAATAGATAGATCATCAAGAGATTACTCCTCGTTTGACAAATTAATATGTTGTCAGCCCATTGTCTCAATTGCGATACAGTGAAACCCTCCGCTACCTCTACTTTGCTCTCTGCTTTCTACGGGGTGTAAGGGACAGCGTAAAGAAAACTGATAGGGGTTGCTCAGTCAACGAAACTGTTTTTTTTTTCCATACAAAATGACCAACTCGATCATACAATTTGTATGAAAGAGCCAAAAAATTTTGGCGTAAGTTGTTCAGTTTCGTTGACTAAGCAATTTTCGGTACGCTGTCCCTTACACCCGGTACAGTATGCCTGGAAAGAGAAGCAGCTGGATTTTATCGTTTCCAATACAGCACGGAAGTCTACACTATGTTTGAAATTGGAACGCCATAAACACGTTGTACAGTGATCGGTTCCTGAACTTAAACTTGGTTTAACTTAGCGTTAATGGAGTCTAGTTGCGCCGAGCGATTACAGCGCCGCCTGATGAAGACGGGAACTAGACGAACTCAATTATGGACGCGATGGGGCTCTTCTGGTGACGTCATGTTTTGGAAGATTGCCTCCGAAGATCTCATTTTAGAACTATTACAAACTACTTTAGGAATTTTCATTTTGGACTATTTCTATGCAGATCATAATTATTTTGTAATTATATTTGGAACAAAATAAATTTTTAACAACCAATTTCTTCCATGCTAGACTGGGAGTGTTATTTTTGCCTAGATGTGAACGTGTTCCAAAGAAAACATAGAGTGCCCTAAATTCCGCCTTCTCGTAGGGTGAAAGAATAGCCTTTGCTCCCCTCACCTACATCGTGAAGGGTGGCCTGAAATCGGCCCACAGCCACCGATCGGTGCCGAAAAGATAAATAGTTTCATTATGGCCTGCGCTTGGTCTTCCGCGGTGTTTAGTATAGTACCTAAAAGGTAAGAAAGAAGATAGTTAAAAAAAGTAAAATTGAACCAAGACACAAGTATTGCATCAAAATTCTTAAAACAACAAATGTGTTCTGTTTTGGATGCATTTTCTTAATTAGTTATTTTATTCTCACCTGATGAGAAATGGCCCCAAACGTTTATGAAGCATGCTTTCCATTCTTGTCTTGAGAAAGGCTCAGGTATGTTCTATTTGCAACGTTTTAGCAATACTTCCCTTACGGGATATACAGAGCGTAAAAAGCCTAGTTACTAGGCGTTTTCACCACGTCTGACAAATAAAAGCAATTTTATAATTTATTTTACACTTATTTCAAATATTATGGACTTTATGAAATGAAAAGTATCTAATTTCCAAACAGTAGTTTCTTCCCGCTGAAAATGAGTTTTCTTTTCCTATTTCTGTCCTTTCTGTGCAAACTCTCCTACATCGGTTGACAGACACCCAATAAAACCATATGAGATCTGAAATTCCGCCATATATCCTCGTGGAGTAAAGGAGAAGCATACCAGACGGAGTCATTATTTTGCCAACAGATGGCAGCACAATCGATTGCCGCCCCCCGAGCGAGCGAGCGAGCGGCGCAATTTGCGACCCTCTCACCCGTTAAATCTACTGAAATGAATAAAACTATTCGAGAAACGGGATCTAATAGGTCGATTTTTGTCTCGGTCGCCCGGTTGAACCTGGTACGTCGGAAGGTGTGGTGTGAAAAGGATTTTTGACTTGGACATTTTAATTAACTCATAAAATGCCTTTACCTTGTGACGTTTACGTTTACATTTTTATCGTCTAACCTGTAGTTTAACTTGCTTTGAGCAAGTACAAAATATAGCTACTACTGTTTGAATATGTGATAAGGGTGGATCCCACCAAGCATTATCCGAGTTGGTTTGATTTGACGTTGAGTTTGAACCAATACATGCCCGAAAAAAAAATTAAGACTGTCTATTAAAAAAAAGTCTTTTAAAAAACCAATCACAAAAAGTTCTGTGTGAAATTTTAATATTTCTTTAAAGATACGTACTGAAATAAAATATATTCTAAAATTAGTCCCATTGATATTTTTTGTAAACAAGATATAACTGAAAGCCCTGAATAAAGAATATGGCTTCCACGAAAAATAAAACCCTCAACAATTTAATAGAAATTTATCTTTGTCACGTAGACTTATTGGAGGTCATTGAACTGTAACCCCCATTTCTGTTTGTAATTTTCACAAACGACCCCCCGTCTTGAGTAATTAGTGATAATCAGTAGAATTTTCGGCAGTTTTGGGATATTATAATATTCTTTTCTCGATTCTGTCTTGGTTACCTCTGATCTAGGCTGGTACCCCTGATCTAAAATAGAGTTAAAATTGATTTACAATTTAAACGACATTAAGGCTTACTTTCGTTAAAATTTTCGGCGCCTAGTACCTACCTACTCATAGATCGTTAATATTATTCTTTAAATGTTCGGCCTTTGCTTTTTAAAGTAAAGCGTAATTAGATATTTACAGTCCACTGAACTGACATCAAATAATCTTAAAAACTGGGGGACGAATTTTGAAGTCGTCATGTGATAAAAAATATCACCAATACACGTCTTATAAATAATAACCAACAGTTTGCAGTGTTTTGTGTTGTTTGCCTTTTTTCTCTTTGCTTATTTCCCTCTGACTTAAACTTAATACTAAAACCATTATTTATTTATTTTTATTCAGGTAAAAATGCTTAATGCCTACTAATAAAAATAGGTTCAAACGATTCCTTAAAAAACAACGAAACAAAAGCGATACAGTATGTTTTATTCAATTTCAACCCAGAGACTTTCAAAACTCGATCTCTTTGCCTAATGATTCCAATTCGGTACACTGGGGAAAAAGAAAAAAGCAGGAAACTGGGATAAACACTTAAAAGGTAGCGTGGCATTAAATCGTCATTAAGGCGAGGCTGGGTTGGCCGAACACAAGGAATTACTTAATTAGGTACAGCCACAACTTAAGTTCACTCAAATTGAGATATACTGGGTTTAGTCAATGAATTCTGTGAGTCAATTTTATTTTCAAAGACACTCATACAATTTAGGGGTTAAAGTTAAAGAAAGACTGTTTCCCAGAAGAGATATTAGGAATGAAACTAAATAAACACCTCTCTCAAATGAATATTTGACAGCTAGCTCAGCCGGGCCATCTACCATCTGCAAATCTTGCCTTTGCCTGTTGTTGTAAGTTACAGAATCTCTTCTTGCTATAGTCCGGGCTCGTGAATAATATGTTTTTTTTTAATTGAAGTATTTGAACTGCTGGTATATCTCTGATTTGATCTATCTGCTCTATGATCGCTTGTGAATCTTATTTAATCTGAGACTCCCTCCTTTGACCAAGATGTCTGTCCATCTGTCAGTGGCGCCACCCACCTTGTAACCATAGTCACATTTTAGTTTCAAGTATCGTCACCGGATCAGATAAAAGTCGGTGGCACAGTGTTCCGTAGAGTTCCTTAAAAAAATTAAAAGAAAACTTTAAATACGTTGAAATCTTAATGTAAAAGGCACCTTTATAATACAACTACGTATCTAAGTAATTATTTTAGACATAAATCCCAGTTACTCTGCTCGGTAACAGCAAATTAGGCTAAGATCGTAATTAGAGCCAAATTACCTCCGTTCACCTGTTTTTCCGAGAATTTACCTTCACAAATTATACATTTACATTTTACATAAATACGGCTATTCACGGAAAGGGAGAAGTATGTTAAAAATAACAGACGTATTAAATTTAACAGGTTTCTTTTTTTAATATGATTTCAAACAAAGAATATCCTTGATGAAACGCGATTTCACCCACATCTTTTAAAATCAGTCCAAGACTGTCAATCAGTCAAATCAGTCCAATAAGTTCATTATCATTAAGAACAGGAACCAAAATTTCGAATCATATTAGTATTTGATGTCATAGTAGTTCCCTTTTTATAACTAGTAGGACAAACTATTATATTAATTTGTTACCTAACAAAAAAAAAGTGCTAATAGATATACCTATTTGGGTACAATAAAAGTAACAGTTGTTACTTTATAAGCCAGCTCATCACTGTTTGCGTAACGCAAATTAACAGGAGGGAAACGATGTCAAATTGATGTTTAATTAACTCATTGCCTGATTTCTGTCGCTTAAGATCAAAGAGCTTTGAAGCTACCTGGGGTCAGGCTTTTCACAGCCCGGCGAGAACCGAAAGGCAAAGGTAAGGTATATACAGAGTCTTAGGGCTAAAACACACCAGCGTCGCGTTCCGCGTCGGAATCTTCGGTCGCCGAACCTTCCGTCGTATACAACACACCAACCGAACCTTCCGCGGCGTCTTGTTACGCGCTAAATGACATCAAAATGGCTTCTTCTTTGATGTTGTCACATTTGTGTTGTGACTTATGACATGATGAACTTTTTGGAAAATATTAATTTTCTGGAGTTACTGGGAATTACAGAGTCCTCAGAAAAAGGTAAACATTTGGAGTGCATCCATCCAAGAGTGGAGTTTCAAAATTATGCTTTGTTGTACAGACAGAACCAATCCTGATAAAAGTGATAAAAGTTTTCAGTATTTTTTATTATTATTTGTTGTTCATCATCACACCAGTACCTAACGGTCTTGTAAAACAATATGCAAATGTTGCGAAGGATGCGTAGCGTTACGAGATTCGATCGCATTCGTTACCACGTCCATTACAGCCTCAAATTCCACGACGTAGGGGATAAGCATGGGATAAGCTGCAGGAAAGTCGTCTTTTACTGTACGATCCCTGTCCAAGGCCCTAGATCACGCAGCAGATCGAATAAGCGCTGGCTAGACGTCGAAAAAGCGGATATGGATGAGAATTATCTCACACCAGCGATTGCCGAAGACCGGTCAAAGTGGAGTAGAAAAGCCGGTAATCAGATCTCAACATTGGGCCGAGAAACCGCTACTATCATAACAATTATGGATGATGGCTGAAAACCAGTAATTTACCCTCGCTGCTGAATGAAAAATTTCCTTATCCATTTGTAATGTATTTATAGTATTGTATAATAGATATAAGTTTTATTGTATAGTATTGTATTGATTTTAAAATGGGCCTAGTTGCTTGAAAAAAAAAACAATTTTAATTATTATCATTGTTATTTATTAATACTCTAAAAAATGATCATCACACTGTGTATTATAGCAGCAACCTAATTGCAAAATACCAATACTGTTGTATCATCATAATTAATGTAAGAGCATTGCTCTTGTCGGTTGAGTATTATGAAGTAAACGCCAGGTCTCCCTGCATTCCGCTTTCTCCTTGTCTTCCTTGCGCCTACTACATGACCTTAAATCTTTTCCTTCACTTTGTAACTTATTCTTGGCCTTCACCTTCCTCTCCTTCCTTCTATCTTTCCTTCAACTTTAATTGTCTTTAGTAACTGGTTATGTCGAATCAAGTGCCCTATCATCGTCCCCTTTACTATTTGCAATACTTCTTTGTTTGTCTTCATTTATTTCCAACTTATCCTCTCCATTCTGTGCCAACACCACATTTTAAAGGCTTCTAGGCATTCTTGGTGTCTTTTTGTCATGGTCCACGTCTCGCACCTGCAGACGTACACACCTTGCTAAGCTTTTGGTGATATTCTGGCTTGCAATAGTAAGCAATAGTACCACTTTTTACTTGGGCAACTCGGCCAACAATATTTTTGCCTTTGCTCCTTGCGACTGCTATTGGCCACTTCTTGGCAACACAGGCTTGCTTGGTATTTTCCAAGATTTTGACCCAATTTGAATAAAAATGTTAAAAATACATATTTCAACAATACAGACAAGTAGACAACGATTATGGCATATTGTCATCTTGACAAAAATATTTACTCTGCTCTTTGGACAAAAAGAAGTAAAAAGCAAAGAGTAGAGTCATAATAACAAGTGAAACGAGGTTTCCAACACGAGTTTCTAATAGAAACACAGGCCATGCGTTTCGTTTCTTTCGCATTTTTACTTGCAGTCCATTTTGATTTTATTCCAGAATTAGCTGGTTTCTAGGGTTCCGTACCCAAAGGGTAAAAACGGGACCTTATTACTAAGACTTCGCTGTCTGTCTGTCTGTCCGTCTGTCACCAGGCTGTATCTCATGAACCGTGAGATAGAGACTTGAAATTTTTTGCAGATAATGTATTTCTGTTGCCGCTATAACAACAAATAATAAAAATGACTTTTTTGCTCGTTTTTGTAGATAATGTTTTGGAGGCTGTTTCTCATGAATTGTGATAGTTAGATAGTTGAAATTTATACAGATGATTTATTTATATTGTTGCTATAACAACAAATACTAAAAACTGGTCAAGTGCGATTCGAGAAACGGATATGATTTTGTTGCCATTTTCATAAATGATGCTAAGGACCCTTTCGTGCGCGAGTCCGACTCGCACTTGGCCGGTTTTTTAATTAATCGTGAAAATAAAATAAAATGCAAGTACTATCATTCCAGAACACGGTCTATTTAGCAAAATAAATCCGACGACACTGAACGATTCATTTTTTTTTTTCATGAAAATCCATGACTACAAATGAAAATAGGTAATGATTTTCAGATAAGGCTGCATGGCCAAAGCTTCTTGCCTTCCTATACGTATGGGAGAACTAATGAAAAAAGGACAATTATAAATAGTCTGTAATGATAAAACTCGATAAAACTAATGTTGTCCTTTTTTATAAAGGATTACTCTCATAAGTTAAAAAGAGACGCGGATATGTTAGTAACTAAGTAATGAGGTTTATGCCGAGTCCATTCTTTTTCCCTCTACGCGTCACTGGATATTTTAAAAGAATATGTTGCGCGCGCACATAGCGTGGTACTTTCCGTCGCGCGGAGAGTTCGGTTCCGCTCGACGGAGCGCGGAAGATGACGCAGGTGTGTTTTAGGCAATGCAAAAAGCATTGTCAGCGTGTTGACGGAACTTTCCGCCGCGGAACGTGACGCTGGTGTGTTTTGGCCCTTAGACTCATATTTATAAAGCGATCTCAAGATTGTGTGTAATATTAAGTATGGATTTAACAGCCTGTTTTTAACAGGTTGTTGACAACATGACAAGTCAGAATACGAACTCTATCCCTCTGTTAGTTAATAAAAATAAGCTAATTATTAATACGGGCCATAAAAGGTAATATTTTATGTACGAGAATAAAATATTAAATGTGGAAAACTAATATTTTATATTACCCCTGTTCTTCTCTACATAATGCTAGCACTCCAGCAGCTCACTTGTTTTTTCACACAAACTTCATTATGTCCGTTTTAATAAGACTTGGCGGAATTTTATCTCTTTAAAAGCTTTTAAACAGTCTTATAATATAATCTAACTACTTGAAACTTTGCTCAAAGTTATAGTTTAGTGCTACTCAAAGGCTCGTATTTATAAAGCTATCTCAAGATTAAGAGCAATATTAAGTGCGGATTTGACAGGTCATTTTGTATTGCAATGACGTTTCTGATACGAACTCAAACTCGCTGTCACTCTTGAGGGCTGATTATAAATACGGGTCTAAGATTATGAAAAGTATGATTATATGTTTTAAAGTTTTTTAATATAAGTTAGAAATAGATTAGTATAGTATTTTTATCTCACGACTGCCGCTTTGCCATACTTGTGAGTGTAATGATTTCGAAATTACGTGATTTTGAAAGTAGGTTACAATATTACTAATTTAATATAACTGCTTGGAGCAAAACAAAAGAATTACCCAGTAATTGACATAACTTTGTTGACTCCCAAAATCTACTCTAACTTCTACAGTTTAGAGTTTCCTATTGAGTGTTGGTTTCATAATAGGTTTGTTTACGGGAAGTTGGTGAAAGTTTAATTGAATCGGCTATTGGCCCGGGAATGAACCCACTACCCACTGATGGAAAATTAACGATTTGGCCGGGACACTGGTTGTTTACACGTCTTCGCAATTTGGCTGAATGTCGACGTCATTTAATTGTAATGGTGTTAGGGATGGAGGTGTTAAGAATAATTAAAAGGGTGCTAACTTATTAATGTCGTATCCAAAAGCTGGCTTTTTTTTTTCTCTATTTTCATGTTGTAATCATAGCTAACTACTACGGCGTAGCAAAACGTAGACGAAAGTAAGCGTATGCTTGTTTTACTTTTATTTAAATGGAACTAAGTTCTACGTGTGACTCTAGTCTAGGTTATGCGTATTATTGGATATAGAGTTGATGGTAGAGCAAACTTACTCATATATCTTAAAGAGGCTGATATTCCTACTAATCGACGAAACACAGCAAAGTAGGTATTTACGTAGATATCTTGCTTTTAACGATAAATTTTAATTTCAATAAAGCCTGGATTTTCAATGAAAATAACCACAGAAAAATAACCCCGATTTGAAACTTCACTACAAAACACTGAAGCGTCAAAATTATTCAAATTGCCCACTGATCTTTGAAAACGCGGTTGAGATATTCACTTCAAGATTGTGAGGGTAGTCTGGGGTGGGTCGACTTACCAATAAATTAATATTATTGGGACAGAAACACAAGAACGTTGAGACTCTCAAAATGGCGCGTAGCAACGTTTGATCTTGAAATGTTGGGGCGTTTTGTTAACGTGTGGCTATGAAAAACAGAAACGGCGGTTCTTAATGCCTATCTAAAACAATCCGTGCTTTGAGCCGATACAATAAAATAATGGAAACGGCGGTTGTTCGTAATAACATTAATTATAGGATTAGCATTATAACACCAGGCCATACATATATAATGTGTTTTTTGTAACACAGTGTGCCTGCACTTTATTTAGAAAAAGTCTAGTTACGAAATTATTTAATTTCAAAAACCACATCCTTACCAAGTCAGCCGTGGCAAAAGTTGACCCGTTGACGCTCTGCCTACCCGCTAAGAGATACAGTCGTGACTATTATCTACGCGCGGATTCATTTTTATTCACGCAACGCTGGTTTTAAAGCTTTACATTACAATTTGATAAAGTCCTTTGTCTCAGAACACCTTAGCAACCTCTCGTGAGAACAATAACAGTATTTGATGACGACTGTTCAACCAATCAAGATATAAATGAAATTTGTTATTGTAAGTAATGTATTGGTTTAAATATAAATAATTCGTAAAAATTTGGAATGATGAAATAATACAGGGTGTGAGATAAAATGACTACTCTGCCTACCCCATTAGGGATAAAGGCGTGATTTATGTATGTGAGATAAAATTAGGATCCCATATTAATAAATCAGCGCTCGAGAATGACAGCGAGTTTGAGTTCGTATCAGGTATTTTATTTTAGTACAAACTGGTCTGTCAAATCCATACTTATTATTGTTGTCAATCTTGAAATCACTTTACAAAATAATACAAGCCCTAATTAATCCAATTTTTACTGAAATTATTCTTTCCAATTAAAAATATTGAAGGTAACCTAAGTATGGATATAACATAAAACAAAAAAGCTTTTTTATTCGGATTTATACAAAATTCAACTAGTTAAAAAAAAAAAAAACAATTTCGATGCTTTACCTATTGTCTTCTGAAACCTAAGGTACTCGAGATTCTTACTTCTTTACACCTAATTGCAAAACAAATTGACCAATCTACTGGCAATCGAGTAAAGTCCAACAATCCGTATTAGTTCTATCGGTTGGAAAAATCGCTATTTACGCTCACACTGCGTTTTTTTTTTTCTTTTTTTTTTGTTGAGAATTGCTATCATAAATTTTACTATCGGCTGTATAGACCGACTGGTCCTCGTAAAGTTTGCATTGCTCGTTTTGTTTGGTCTTAAATTTACAACCACCATAGCGCGGTGGCAGTGGATTATAGCTGCAAATTAGTACTGGCTTTTTGCTACCTTTATTTTCATAAAAAATGGACTTAATAAAAAATGTAAGTGAAAATTATGCTTACAATGATGAAGCTTTATTTATATTTGGATTTATGGTAATGAGGTGGGATTAACCTCCATTTTTGTGTTGGTACAATGCTTGTTGGGTGTATTTCACAATGTATGCCCAACTTTCTTTAGCGGAGAAGTTGTACATAGATAAAATAAAATAATACTTTGGCTAAATGAAAGTCTATTCTTTGCTGTTGTTAGTGAAAAAAAAACATAATTATAATTAAATCTACTCGAGAATAAAACATAAAAAAACTCAATATCCAGTGTTCTAAAAGTATTCTGTACACAATTATATCTGATCTTCCAAGAATGGTATATTTTTATACCTATTAACATTCTAGATAAAAAACTCTTTATTTATAAAATCTAGAAAAAAAATATTAAAACAGTTACCTATACAATTTATAAAAATGATTTTATTAATAATCTGCTTAGTAGAAGTAGGTATTTCAAAATCAATATTATTTTTTAGAGAACTTTTTCCAAAATGCAAAAGCGAGATATTTTTTCCAAGATGTTTTCGGGGTTGAGGGAGGGAAGCCATTGCCCCTTCGACTGCACATCTTGGAATTTATGACCGTCCGGCCACCAGCTATCAATCCCGTTTAGCATGTAATAGCGGAGGGTATTTGTCACTTGCCACCATTATTAGCAATGAAGGACCCAGATTGAAGGGTACAGCCATTTATTTTTTCTTTTACGTTCTACGGATGATACGACAGTCTTTGTTCAACAGATCTACGGAGAATTTATCTTTATTTAACGTTGACAATATTATGTTAACGATATTATTTGACGAGAAGCTCTTAGGATTAATCTTTATTTTTATCTGTATGTTTTTTATACGGCAATAATAGAAAAAAAACCATTGAGCAAAAACAAAGAAACAAATACTAACTAACCTGTTATCAATTTAACACACAAAGAATGAAAAGGTTAATAGCAAAAACAAAATTGATCAACAAAACAAAAAAGAACACAACAAAAACGAGGACTGTTCGAAATTTAAAAGGCACAAAGAAACTAAAAGTTGCACATGTTGCCTGATGCCTTTTGAGAGGCGGCACGCGGGCCGGCCGGAAGCTCCGCGCAAACGCTCCCCCTCTCTTTCATATCCGGTAGCTTTCAAACCAAAATAATTTTGCGAAACTTTTTTTCAGGAAACAGGTAAGTCTTTTTGTTTAAAATCGTTATAGTGTTGTTTGCGGAAATGGAGCAACTTAGATTTTTGTAATAGAAAAATTGTGTTTCATTTTTTAATTTAATAAATTTTTATGTTATTTGATTTTTGTGAATTTGGAAATATTCCTTTTATAGAGAAAATAAATGTGGGTAGTAAAAGTTACCTAAGTACCTAGTAAAGTTCTGTAAAAGCAAAACACAAAAGATTTTAGGTATCATGTCTATTTAACTTACTGAGTTCACTCCCAAGTTGTATCAAAACAACTAAAGTAAACAAAGGAAACAAAACACAAATGAAACGTTCAAGTCAATTCAATGTGCTTAGTGGTGCCACCATTAGGTTTTTGCTGATGCTACTAAGTTTCATCAGTTGTTTTAGACTGAAAAGAAAAGTAGGCGAATTCCGATCACTAGTATGTCTGACAAAATGGACCTAATAGTATTTACAGAATAGGTGCATACAAGACGTTAACTTTGATATTAATAAGAGCACTTTATTTAAAACTAGAACAATAATTAACTACGCTTCATTTGAAACTTCTCGCAATTTCCTTCAGCATGTAAGAATAAATTACACTATCTACTGTGAACATACTTTTGAATTAGCCGTATGTAGTAATAACAGCACACACCTACCTACTTATTTTTATGTTTTTTTAGTACTTGGCGCTGGTAGGCCTGGTAGGCCTATCTCACTCCACACTTATGAAACCTCCACACTTGTAAACGGCGGCCTAATGTGGTCGGGTTGTCGAAAGTCTCGGTGAACGTACAATCATCTGCCTTCTTTATTTGTCGTCTCGTTACGAATTGCGTCGCGCGGTTGCCAACCCTAACACGTGTATTTGTGTGCGTAACCTTCAGTGTTTTTCGCTATTTAAGCGAGCGTTGTAGGGGAGTAATACTTCTGTACCGGTTAGGTACTATTTATTATTCTGTGGCGCTACTGAGCATGGTAGATTGCTGTATTTACTCGCGTATCTTTCTAAACTACCTTCTCTCATTTGTTTTGTTTCTGTGAAGTGATACGTAAACATCGTCTTTAATTACATTATACGAACATGATATATATCGAGACTCTTTTAAGAAGTAAATATAACTACCTATACTTACGTAAAATTAAAAGCATAAAATTCAACACCATTTACCTTTCAGGTAAAACATTTGGCGTTTGGAAACTTAGCTGCATATTACACAAACTCATTTTCCAAGAAAAGTGAGTCAAATATTGGATGCAATAATTTTGAACTGACTTTTTTAATATTGGTCTTTTAAACCTCTGTGGTGACTAACCATAAGGTATAAGAAATAAATTTCTATTAAGACGACAGCATATATTAAACTTGGTAACACCCTTGTAAAGTGGTCGCCTTTGCTACCAACACAACATAAACACACAATGACTTAATTTGTCCACTTTTTATGAGCTTCGTAACCTTACCTTTACTTACTGACAGTGCTTACGTATCCAGTTATGTTGGTTTAATATAGATTTGATCACAATGAAAATAGCATATTAATTATCATTGAAGCTAATGCAAACAATCTTAGGCTCGTATTTATAAAGCGATCTCAAGAGTGAGAGCAATATTAAGTATGGATTTGACAGATCGTTTTGTACTGAAGTGACATTTCTGATACGAACTCAAACTTGCTGTCACTCTTGAGAGCTGATTATAAATACGGGCCTTAAAAATATACACTTACATTTAAATTTCTAAAGATATATTTTCACAGAAGGGATTATAGATTTATTATTAATGGAAGGATAGGTAAATTATTTGATCTGAACAATCAGTATTACAGAGAAAAAAATACTTGGAAATTGAAATTATTTTAATGAATATTCTTTGTTACTTACTCACAAAATTTTAAAGGAAATATAAAAATTAATAACAAAATAATAGTTCCTAACTCTAGAGCTTTTCTAAGTCGCTCGTAAAGTTTTCAACTACGCACCTAAGCCATTTTTATGTGTGGTCGCACCATAGAGAAAGAAATTACTTTGAGAATGAGAGGCATATTCTGTCGTCCACTTTTATGAGCATCTTAGATTCTAGATAGCATCATTTGAAACCAAATTACCTACAGAGACTATTTTATCTACTTTTGGAATATACCCAATATTTTATTTACTCTCAAAACTTCGCCCAAAAAGTTACAATATTTTTTATACAAAATATTTCTCGAACATGGCTTCGTCAAATATCGCAATCAATTCAATCAGATTACTTTGTTGTTCATGTCAAATAGTTTTGTCAATAATAATTAGTTATCTTAATTAGAATTAGTAACTGGATGGCAAAAATCGAGGCCGTTGGCATGTTTAGAGCTATTTGTATTACGACGAAACTTACGGTGGATTTAAAAATTGTCTAGGTATTTTGAAATAAATAAAAATATCAGTAAAACAACTTCCATTTGAGTCTAATCTCAAAAGCCTGTATGATATCAAAGAGCATGAACGATATCCTTCCGCTTATATACGAGAGTCTACTGAGTTTCTGGAAGCATTTAAAATATATGTTGTAACTTTTAAAACAAAACAAAACAAACGTCTTGGTATAAAAAATATTTTAATTCATTTACATAGGACAAAACCTTATTTCTTCTTAGACTTTAATTCCAAAAGATAACGCTTTACAGTTTCTTGCGTCCGACTATCCAAAGTTTTCTCTATAGCATGTTCAAGATCTGCTTTTCTGTTCTCTGTTAGTAGTTTTAATATTGGCCCTCTGACTCTGTTCTTTGTTTGAATGCGCGCAAAAGAAGGTATTTTGTCGAATCTCTTTATAAATTGTTTGCATTTTTGTATTGCTTCTTCTTTATCGGTTGCTATTTCGTCGATGAGCCCCACCTGATAACAAAATAATTTTTAGTTAACGTTTAAGATAATCGTAATAATAGTCATAAAGATTGTCTGCTTTAGGTACTTATCATGACTATCAGTAAATGTACCCAAAAAAAAAAATTATCTCTAAAATAACTCAAATATTACTAATTTCTCAGTAAGTATAGGTACCTAATGACTAGAATAGCAAACCAAATAATTGTAACAAAACATTCGATCTGCAACGTCCAAGCCAGTTTATATAACAACTACATTAGATAAGTATGTCGTTGTTCTCATCAGAAAATTAATCCTCATTCTGAGGTACAAACTATGATCATGGTAATATCCTGTCCAATAATTTTACAAAATTCCTTCTCACCTTCAATGCTTCTTCAGTAGTATACATATCAGAAGTAGTAAGTGCCAGTTCAGCTCGCCTGGACCCCATCGCAAGCTTCACAGATTCAACAGTATATTTTGACGGCACAAACCCTATGATAGTATCATTGATGCCAATCTTTTTGTCTTTTACCATGACACGGTATTCACAGGTGAGGGCTAGAATACATCCGCCTGCTGGGGAGTGACCCTGGGAATTAAAGACAGATTATATTATTTAAAACTGCCGCATCAATAGAGGGGTATCGGAGGAAGCGATATGGTGGGGACAATCCTTATTCTTCTTCTTAGCGTGTCGATGGCAGACTCTACACCGTTGCAGCCCAGAATTTGGCCACGTTGACATCATTGTCAGCTGCTGCCATGAGGTCTTCCTGCTTGCAGATGTAGGGGCACCCAGGGCACGATGTTAGATGTTTCATCGTTTGAACTCTTTGAACTGCACCGCACAAACAGTTCATATCGCAGTTATCCAAAAATCCCCACCTGGCCATGTTCTCCATGTTTAAATCCTTATTAAATTACCTACTACTTATAGTATCATAATGTTCATGACTCATAACCTTGGACTACTTAATACCTATTGCAGCTTTAATACTTACATTAATTGCAGCAGTAGAAACAAAATCAGAACCAAAAAGTTTGGTCCAAACATCCTGTAACGTGTTCCAGTGAGTTTTCAATCTTTCTATTTGTGGGTCAACAGCCTCGTTTATATCTATTCCAGCTGTGAACACATTCGGAAAAGCCTGAAAGAAAAAAAACTGGATTCAAATTATTCCTAAACCCAGACACTAAGTAAAAAGGATTCTGTACTTCGAAGGGCAAGTTAAGAAGTTGTCTAGGTAAGTATAATCCATTCACTGTATTGTCGTTACACAGACTGACAGACAAATAGGTATGTAAATTGTTTTCCTTCAACATTGTTGGCTCTCATTTGTAATCCATAATAATAAATAAACACTCTTACCGAAGTTAATACAATTCCTTTTATACTGTCCTTTGCTACTTCATCCAAGCGTTGGTTCAAATCTTGTAATAGTTCTAAATTCAAACTATTCACTGGTGGCCTTTGCATAGTCAAAGTACAAATTCCATCATTGTCTGTACTAAGGTCTACTAGAGAGCCTGGTTTGGTAGAAAGACTTCTTATATTTGGTTTTGCAATTCTAGTAGTAGCATTTACAATTTGACGTAGCTGGATCATTTTGGAAATTTTTCACCTAAGAAAAATCTGTTATAGTTTTTGCTTCAAATAAATAATACAACGGATAAACACGATTTACTATCACAAATTAGGTTATTTTTTCACATTTATTAGTTTTTTAACTAATAATGATTGTACAACTGCAATTAGCTACTATCTCATGAACTATCTTTTAACTACTATTTTTTTTATAATGTTCAAAGATATACCGTGTAGTACAGCGATGATAAGAATTTTACGATCTTGTGATAGTAGAGCATTCTCTTATAATCTCTAATATACCTACCTTGTTTTGCGTATAAGTACTTAGATTGAGAAAAAAATAATGAAAACATTCAAAAATTCAATATCTTTAGTATGTAAGTACGTAGCAAGATTTGATAATTCGAATCTTCGCGAAATTCCTAGGAACGTTGCTATAAATAATTTTATGTTATAATGTAATCAATAAAAAAACCTTATTACACATCGTATTTAATATATATTTATCAAAAATCTACTTTGGGTGAGCCTAAGTTGAATGACTCATTATTTACATAAAATGTTGGCAAAGGTTCCACTATAAGTATAATATAACGAATTTTAGTTTTGGGTATGATGCCTTGGAGCAATAAAGAAACACAAAGTTGTTCTTCGCCCATTTTTAAAAGCGTAATATTCAAGTTACGTGATGTTAAAACAATAATTGTCTCTTGTCTTGATACTCGATTCGTCAGAAACACAACTAAAGATCGCCATTTGAGCCTAATCTTAGAAACCTGTGTGATATAAAAGAGATTATGAACATTATGAACGATATCCTGTCGCTTACACAAGAAAAATTTCTATTTTTATTCCTCTAACTTTCAACTGCTGAGTTTCTTTCTTTGAAAAGAGAATAAAACAACTTCTTTGGTATAAGAACTAGTTTAATTCATAACTACAATTCACTCGCAAGAGGACAAATCTCATTTCTTTCTGGACTTTAGTTCCTTTAGAAAACGCTTAACAGTTTCTTGCGTCCGGCTTTCCAAAGTTTTTTCTAAAACCTGTTCAAGATCTGCTTTTCTGTTTTCTGTTAGTAGTCTTAATATTGGTCCTCTGAATTCATTTTTTGTTTGGATGCGCGCAAAAGAAGGTATTTTGTCGAATTTCTTTATGAATAGTTTGCATTTTTGTATTGCCTCTTCTTTATCGGTTGCCATTTCATCGATGAGCCCAACCTAATAACAAAATAATTTTTAGCTAACGCTGATTGTCATAATAATAGTTATAAAGATTATTTTCTTTACTTATGTATCTTGACTAAATATTCCCATCTAAAAATTTTAATTTGAGAAATAACTCCAGTGTCACTATCTCTCAGTGTTTTGAATAGAATAGCAAGGCCAATATTTAAAAAATACACTCGATCTACAAAGTCTAAGCTAGTCTATACACGAACTAAATTAGGTATGTCATTGATCTCATCAGGATATTAATCCTCAAACTTAGGAATTTCTTAGGTTCAAACCAAGATCAAGGTATACCTAGGCCAATAATTTTACAAAATTCCTTCTCACCTTCAACGCTTCTTCAGTAGTATACATATCAGAAGTAGTAAGCGCTAGTTCAGCGCGCCTGGATCCCATCGCAAGCTTCACAGATTCAACTATATGTTTCGAAGGCACAAACCCTATGATGGTATCATTGATGCCAATCTTTTTGTCTTTTACCATGACACGGTATTCACAGGTGAGGGCTAGAATACATCCGCCTGCTGGCGAGTGTCCCTGAGAATTGAAGACAGATTATATTTTACACTGCAGCACATTCTACAATGGCCATGACTAATAACATGATCTGATAGTTTGTTTCCTCAATCGGTTGTAAGCTATTTATTCCACATTCTATCGGAGGGTGAGTGGTGTGACATGCTGGAAAGTGGAAGTCAAGATAGGCTGTTTCTATATAGGGGTATCGTGTGAAGCAACACAGTGGGGACTATTCTTATATGAATTTATCTACTACTTACAGTAGCATAATACTTACATTAATTGCAGCAGTAGAAATAAAATCTGAACCAAAAAGTTTAGCCCAAACGTCCTGGAACGCGGTCCAGTGAGTTTTAAATCTTTCTATTTGTGGATCAACATCCTCGTTTAAATCTAGTCCAGCTGTGAACACATTCGGAAAAGCCTGAAAAAAAAACAACATTTAATTTATACCTTACCTAAGACAATAAGAAAATTGGTTCTGGGCTTCGAAAGGCACAAGGTAGTTGTCTAGGCTGGTATAATCCAGTCACTGTAGTGGTCTTTACACAGACTAACAGAGACCTACTAGGCTGATCAAATAGATTGCCATTTATTTATAATGAGTTAAGTATTAACAGC
The DNA here is from genome assembly GCA_029255725.1 of Scrobipalpa atriplicella. Taxonomy (NCBI): domain Eukaryota; kingdom Metazoa; phylum Arthropoda; class Insecta; order Lepidoptera; family Gelechiidae; genus Scrobipalpa; species Scrobipalpa atriplicella. Next base: position 149,380 of record JARACY010000071.1, read on the forward strand.
ATGAGTTCATCGGATCGTTCGTTGAGTAGAAAACTCTACTTTTACTAAACAAAAAGGAAAAAAACCCAGCATCAATTATGAAATAAGTCAAACTTTATGTAAATTCTAATTTTCCTTCAACATTGTTCGCTCTCATTTTTACACCATTTATTAAATAAACTCTCTTACCGAAGTTAATACAATTCCTTTTATTTTGTCCTTTGCTACTTCATCCAAGCGTTGGTTCAAATCTTGCAACATTTCTAAATTCAAACTATTCACTGGTGGCCTTTGCATTGTCAAAGTACAAATTCCATCATTGTCTGTACTAAGGTCTACTAGAGAGGCTCGTTTGGTAGAAAGACTTCTTATATTTGGTTTAACAATCCTAGTAGTAGCATTTACAATTTGACGTAGTTGGATCATTTTAGAAACTTTTGACCTAAGGGAAAACATTTATATTTATTTTTTTGATAAATAAATATCACGAATAAATACGACTCACGCTGTTACAATATCACATTTATTACTATTTTAAATCAAAATGACAGTACAGTTGCATGCTATCTCACGCCTACTATCATTTTACAACTTTTTTTTTGACAACTTAGATGTTCAAAGATATGCCGTGTAGTCAACAAATGATAAGAATTTATTCTCTTGTGATGGTAGAGCAACAGTCTAATATTATTATTAAACACGTACTTGTCTTTCTTGAGTTAATTAGTACTTCTAGGCGGGACATTCGGAAAAATCCAGTTGAAAACACCGAGAAATATAAATAAATTAGAAAGTAAGTAACAATACTTTCAGTACTTAGCGCATTTTAGGAGATGGATGAAGACTTTATCATGATTTACCGTCTCCCAAAGCGTTGAGGTGAAAGTAATCGCCGTATCAAACAGAAATTTGTCAAAAACATGACCCCCTGCCAATTCAGTCCAATTAATAACTCGCATCCCTCTCTGTCTAACTTATTAAAGTTTATATACTGTTGTTTCTCTCTCGTTCCCTTGTTCGAGAAGCCCCGTCGAGATGGAATATTGCCACTTTGTCGCGTCGGCTCCCGCAGGCGTTGCAGGCGAAAATTGCAATATTTTCTCACGTTGACTTTTATACGAGAAGTATGGAAATTTTAAAAGTTTTATGCGTCCGAGAATGGAGCGGGATAGTAGACTGTTTCTCGGAAAGTAGGCGCTAAACTACTGTAATCAGAGCTTTGCGTATTCAAGGAGGGATGTTTTATAGTTTTTCTTCAGATTTTTTAACTGGATACTACAGAAAATGTAAAAAGTAGAGTTTTTTCACATTTGTTTATTCATATTAGAATATTTAGTTTATAGTTTTAATTTTTATTATTAGTTTTGTTTTTGTCATTTAAAGTAACCATATTAATAGTAAAGAAAAATATGAAAGTAGTACAATTTTTGTTTCCAAACTTACCTTTTACCTAGAATATAGTGGTTAGTGGTAATGTAGGTAACATACAGTTACATTTCGAACTAAGTTTAACTTTGTTGGGGGCATACTTAATCTAATGGTAAATAAATGGCCGCTAAGGAGTGGCCTTGCCATTAATACTACCTATAGTGTTGTGCCATAGTGTGTTTTTGTTTAATTTTTATCGACACCTTTACGATTTGTAATTGTAATTTCTCCTTAAACTATTTGACGAAATCTATTGGAAATTTATGTATCGGATTGATACTGAAATTTTCTAAAAATCATCTGTTTTTTTAAATATAAAAAGTACTTACCTTTTTCAAGCGAATAAATAGGTACTTAATAATAAATCCTACTTGATTCCCGTATATAACTTTATATATGTGGTGATTGATCTCAGACGATCGTAACTCTGGTGAATGATACATGTTTAATGCAAAATTTGTCGTCAGTGCTTTTAAAATAATTAAGACATAAATGAAACATTGCATTGAGTTTGTAATTATATTAGGTGTAAAAAAATATCTGACCAAACTTTATCCTGTTTGGCAAACAATTTATTTTTATATTTTGACATTATAATCCTTGAGGAAAGTTATTCAGTTTTATCTACACCCTAATGTTTGGTCAGCTAATTTTTTTTACTCTATGTACCTAGGTATGTGAAAAATTATCGATACGACCCCATCACTGGCTACTGATTTAGTGTCCGTGACTGCCGAAAACTTTGCCCGCTGTGAGCGTGATATGTGACACGTGTAGTTTTTTATACCCACAATATGTTTTGTCCGTTACGCAGGATAAAGAGCGAACTTTTTGCTACATTTTCAGGAATATTTACAGGACTACTGTATTTATAACCGACCGACAATGAATGCCCAACAGTATTTTGAAGAGGTACGGCAGTAAAATTGAGTTTATGTTTCCCGAAAGGAGAGGCTCAAACTCAAGCTTGATGTCATTCTCAAGACCTGATTACATGAAGCGATCTCAAGATTGAGAGCAATATTAAGTACGTATTTTACAGGCTGTTTTGATTTGAAATGACATATCTGATACGAACACAAACTTACTGTCAGTCTCAAGAGCTGATTATTTATACGGGTTTAGGAATAGACGCACATGGCGACATTTCGTGTTTATTTTTATATTTTATTTTCTATTATCATAGTCATAGATTCAACAGAATTGACAATTAGAGATTGCCAAAATTTTTGCATTGCTGACTGTCTGCAGAAAAAAATCATGACTTTTTAAGACCCTTATGCTTAAGGTAATGTCTTTTTAATTCAGTTTTTTTTTTTCAAATAAAACTCCAAGATATTGTAAAATAACGTTTTATTTTCGTTCCTCATAATTGTCCTTCAAGCAATTATTGATTACATACATACAGTCACTTACAATTATTTAAACAATTACTTATATTTAAACACAGATAACATATAACATACAATCACATTCATCTGGCACTCTTTGTCATACTTCTATGACATACCTCCCTTATAAAATATTTTTAATAAAACTATTTAGGTAGGTCTAGGTACTGTAATAAAATAATTCTCTATAAGATCAAATTTGCGCAGAGAGAGCCTAAAAATATTTAAATACCATTATAATTTTTACTTGAGTGATTTAAATTTCTTTTAAAGATCATAGAAAATAAATACAATATAATACATTACAATATTATATGAGTCAGATCCTATGATCTATGATCCTATCCTGTAAGTCGCTTAATAGAACGTACCTAAACAGTTTTATCAAAAACATTTAAATAGGCAGTTCTTCCACAATAATTCCTTAATTTATCAATGAAATAGACAATTTAAATATACATCCTAGTTTTAAGTTTTTATTATAAGTTATGGTATTTTCGTGTGTTTCAGATCAAAATAGAAATTTTAAGTGTTGAAAGTGGTTTTGAGCGAATTAGATCGTACCAATTTTACAGTACCTAAGCTTGATTATTTTTATTTGGTATAAATAATGAAGTCAAATCATTCGTGATATTTTTGGACGAACCGCTCAGCTGTGTTCTTTGGTACTATAGTACCGATGGTCCTTTTTGAGTAGATTAATCCACCGGTACTATATTTTATAGTATATACTACTATATATTCGTGGATATTCAGTGTTAAAATTATGATTTTTTAACATTATTTTGGTGTGACGAACGTCACTTATAAATTGTGGATATTATGACCCTTATTTTTAATAACATCGAGACACATTAGTTAAAAGTTTACGAACATTAGCTTAAGAATACTTACGAAGAAAGCGCAACGCAAAGAAATACTTCTTAATAAAATTAAAATGGTCTCTAAGTTGCATTTTAATGCCTAAGAGGTAACCACCCTGTGTCATCCATAACGCGTAAAATTCATATACAAATAGCATTCATAGGTAGACATTAATCTAATAAAAAAGAACATTTCGAGAGTGGCATTGGATAAAAAAAAAAATAGAATACAATAATGTAACGAACATTTCCAATAAAGAATATCAAAGAAGAAGAAACAATAAATGACAAAAGTTAATAAAACAAGATAACTTTAGTAATGTAGAGAACTTGTCAAAGACTGATGGAGAAGTAGGATTAGGTATTTAGTATAAACAATAACTGGAAGTCAAGCAACAATGATTAATAACAAGGTAAACTGTACTGAAATATTCGATAGGCAGCAGAATTCAGCTGATATTGAAATAGGAAAAGTAAACACTAGAGTATGTAGAAATGCACAAAATGTTTTCACAAACGCGTCAATGCTCATGCAAGCATGCATCGCACGCATCCACGCGGCGCATCCATGCATGACAACATTGTTTCCTGTGTATGTACAATATGCATTCCTTTTTCTTTGATGTCGCTTCTGCGATTTTGGAGCTTGTTATCTATGACAATCATTTGTGTTCGTATTTTCGTAAAATTGTTTGTAGTTTAATTTGTCTTTAATTTAAAATGAATAAAATTTTCAACGCAATGCGTTTTTCTTTTAATAAAATGCTTACATCTTTTATTAACCCTTTACAGCATACGAGTCCAAATATGACCACAATTTTTTTATTAGTTATTCTCACTCAGTAAAGGTAACTAAACAAAAATAAACTATCAAAAATGAGTGGTCATATTTGGACTCGTATGCGCGTTAATGGTTTAAGTCATGTTACATAATAAGACACTTAACTATAATTTAAATCCCAAATATTATTTATATTATGTATTTGAATAATTATCTTTTATTTTCTATGTATAAATTGTGGTATAATAGACAAATATATTTTTCGCGTATTTTCACTAATCGTGGCTACAAGGTTTTTTTGTTCTGCATTAAGCTTAAAATTTATTAGTGGTTTAAAAACTTTACAGGATGCATGTTACATTATTTTTTTTTAATTTTCAATAGGTATAACAAAAAAGTCTGACGAGTGAGTAGTAAAAACTGTTTTTTTTTTCTACCTATTTACATTTAAAAAAAAAACGTTGTAGCCACGTTGTGAAGAACATCGCGAACTAACTACAGTTTTGGTGTTTGATCCTTTAGCCGGCCTGGACGGACTCAATAGTCCTCAGGAACACTATACTAAATATATAACACTAGTTTTATGATGTATTATAATAACACTCATTATGTATCTTATACAGTGTTGCCGATGTAATTGTACCTACATATTTTTAAGAGTTTTGATAGGCCTGTCGATAGAGTACCTATTATTATATTTTACATTTATTTTAATTTATCCATGTTGGTAACAATATTACCCATGGAGTATTATTATTACGGCACAGATTTTATTCGATCCTCCAGCAACACTATGTTACACTTTACTTTCCTATAAAACATCTTTGAACCACATTTCAGCAATAATAAATAGTCTTTATGCGTTTCGCCATGGCTCAGTTCATAAGAGTAGTGGTACGTTGTTGCATTGGCATGGATTAGATTCCTGGTATCGTGAGACTTCTTTAAAATTTTATTGTTGATATATTGATTTGATTCAAAGATATTTTGTAGTGTAATATTATATCTTATAATAAATTATTCCGAATAGCTTTCTAGCCTCAATGAAAAATTAAATTCCTTTTGCATCGATTTCGTTTGTATTTACAGCCTTAAGATTAATTTGGTTCTATAATTTATCTACTATTTACAGACTATAATTGCATTTCATTACAATAAAATAACTATTGGCAGTTACTAGCACAAATAATTCTTTAAGAGAAATCGGAATTTATTTGTTGCATAGACTAAGACAATATGTATTTTATTTGAGAATACCTATGTTCATTCTGAAAGCCAAGAGTTTTTGAATTTTGTATTCTAGGTGAATTCTACGAATTCTGTCAATTTCTTAAATTTCATACTTTATGACTGAAATTTTTGAGTAAGTATTTCTGTTAAATTATTTTAAGTGTATCACTTTATTTATTAAAAAATATACAGTCTATACATATTTCTAGCGATTCTTAGTACTTCTAACTTTTGTAAAATAAATTATTTTAATATTTTACATAAATCATATTTATTTTATTCAAACAATATAATTTTATTAAGCAAAAGTTAAATATTTAATAAAAATCTTAAGTACTCCTTCTGTTTTTGGCAGGCACTTTGGTAAATATTTTAGGTTTATTTTTTGGTAATTTGAAAGAGAAACAATGCATTGAAAAATGTTGACTGAAACCAAAGTTACATAAAGATAAACTTTGACTTTACAATACCTATGCTGATTCATACTTGTCAAAATATTTTTACAAGGTTTTAGTTTTATAATTTTAGTTTCAAGTCAGTATCAGTTAAGTACAACTCAAGGATTTAGATATAAGTACTAAGAGCTTGCCGGAAATCGTGGAGGGCTGCTAGAAGTTGAGGAGCCGTAGGTCTTGTGGAAGGGGAGAGTGTCCAGCACCAAGACATGAGGCCGTACCTGATGGAGACAATGTAAGATTGAGTTTCTCAGAAGAAATTAGCTGGACTGGGATTATTGACGTAAAGCTGTGCGGAGCGAAAGCGGTGCATAACGTGTGCATCATTTGACCAGCTGAAGTGTGTAAAAATATTGTGATTGGTCAAATTGGACACCCTCAGCTTCTCTGGTCAGCTTCACTCCGTTCAGCTCTGCGTCAAAGGAGCCACGGCCTCTGCGTAATTATATACTGAGTCTATATGCCCGCTTAAATTTTGTGAAAAATATTGTAATTGTCGAGTACAGTACAAGATGTTGTATTTTATGGAGAACGATAATGTCAAATCCTTGATTTTTAATAATTCACTATTCGATTTTATAACACTACCGGTAGGAGAAGCGATGTTTTTCCAACCCAGAATAGCATGTTTTGAAATTTATTTTAAATAGATGTTACTCATCATTGACTCTGTTTATCCACTAACGTAAAAAAAATAAGAAATTTGTCAACCCTACAAACTATATCCTTCCTTGCAGAAGAAGATAAAAATATTCTTTTGAAACTAGTTTCGACCAAGTTTCGACCTACTTCGACTTTGCGTTTGACTTTCGCGCATCATTATAAGTTGGGGGATACAAAACTAACACAGCCTGTACTGTTGTTAGTCTTCGAGATATTTTCTTCGAGATAATGTGGAATATAAAAGTTACGGTATATTTTCTTAAAGTTGTTTAGCGGCTACATTGAGTACGCCGACACCTAGTTCAAGATTTCATTTATCAAAGTCAGATTTATAGAGACAGTTGATTTCAATTAGGCAGGTATTAATTTTCTTTCATCACGCCATCTTTTTCTAGGATTTTGTAAAAATTTACTAAGAGTTTAAAGAAAGTAATGAGTAGCAGCATTCTCTGTGGCTATTTCAATACCTTTCACTGCGTTCGACTATGCGCCAGCCAAGCAGCGTGACTGAAGACTCCGACTTTTCAGCGCCTAAAGGTTAAAAATTACCCATAGCTACTTCTGAGGGACTTTTACTGCAGATTACACCCAAGATTCCTCAAATGATCAGTCGAGTCAAGTCCAAATTCCGCAATTTATTGCGGTCTTTACCAGATCCATATGACCTGGTCTAACTAAACTGCGTGTTCCAGTACGTGGTTGCACCTTTTAAACTTTTCTAACTACTGTATAATACTTACAGTTCATCTGGACAGTTGTGCGGCTGTGCTGGCCGATAACCGCCACTGAGGAAGGCTCCTACATCAGCTGCATCAAGTTCAGCTAATGGACCAGCTCCAAGAGTTGCCAGCTCCCAGAGTGTTACTCCCAATGACCACTGTACAAACAAAATCGCTATGAGAACAACAATTTGGAATAAAAATAAGATTTCTGCTTTATACTTAAATGACAACTTTTTCAAATTATATTTTTAAAGAGCATTATCAAGCGTCACCGCAAATGTTTCAAAGATTAAGTGTTTCTTACCACATCCGAAGAAGTAGTATAAAGGTTCTGCAGCAAGGTTTCTGGCGCCATCCACTTGACTGGCCGGTTCTCGTTGTCTCCGAGACAGTGGTATTCGTCAGGGAACAGATCTCGCGAGAGACCGTTGTCTGTCAGCTTCAGTCTCAACTTCTCATCCACTCTATGGTAAATAAAAAAACTGTATTTAATTCCAGACAGACAGAACGTGCAAGGTGCTTCCTGGAATGTGCTTCGTAAGATGATTTAGGGGATTGGGAGCACAATTATTTAGACGATAGGCTGACAACTTAAACCTTTCTGAAAGAGATATGGCGAAATTTATTCAGTTTCGAAAAAAGAAACTATTGCCATCCGCTATTATAACGACTAAAATTACTGTGTAGGTAAAACAAATACGTCGCTAAGTCTTCAAATTCCGTTATTCAAATACAGTACAAAATGCGTATTGAGTGAATTAGTACCATAGGTATATGACCAATTACAAGTAATTTATTATGACAACGTAATTTTGCCCCGTATTTGCTGAGAAATTTATGGATGGCAGTTACGAAACAACAAACACACACTGGGTCGCAAAGGAACCAGGTCACCTTCATTTTACTCATACGTTTTCGGGTAACTACGGACTACCTTAATTTTCAAAATGAATTCTATTTCGTGAGGATATACTAACTAATTTTCATTATTATTATCAAAAAGTGGGAAAAATAATATAAAGATTATATCCACTGAACATGTAATAAGTAGGTACGCCAGACCACAAGCCACTTGAGCACCCAGCTCCACCAGCTCTCTTGTAGTTGGTGCCGCTTGGTGACAAAGACTACATGATGTCGGAAACCTGGGTAGATCCTATGCCTCACGCATTTACCTACTACCAGCGATTGCTACTCATCAGACTATTTGGCTAGTGCTATACATACTATAGGTATCTACTTACACACAATTCCTAGCAGCAACATCAGCATGGACTATCCGCTGAACATGTAAGTACGCCAGACCACAAGCCACTTGAGCACCCAACTCCACCAGTTCCCTTGTAGCTGGTGCCGCTTGGTGACCCAGGCGACATGACGTCAGAAATCTGATAAAAAATGTTTAAAATTCGAGTCTAGATAGATGTATAGATAGATGTGTGATGGAGTGCAAGATCCATTATCAATTCTATCTGATATCTATTCTAGATAGAGCCAAGGATGAAAAGATTGCAAATAAAAAATAAACCATACCTACAGTCCAAATAAAATTATAAAATTTAGAAATACACAACTCCGAAGATAAGTTTACGGATTAAGTACATACCTCTTAAGATTAGAAGAATGTGAAACGCAGCAGTAGACTAGAAGTGGTCTTCTGGCTTCTTCTGCACAAGCAGCCATTGGCGCTAGGACATTATTATGTGATAGTCCACATAGCCTAAGACCCTCAGCTACTAGGAGTGCCGCTTGCATGGCTGAAGCAGCTTCTGAAAAAAACTTCTCTTTTAGCAAAGTAATGACTAGCATAATATTTTTCATATGCCAGTCAGTTTAATGTCCACATTGTATAGGTATTATGACGTAATTAATGCTTGGTAGAACCTTGGTCTTTTACCAAACCAGGAAAGAAAGAAACCTTCACATTATCACCTTCTAATTTATCATCATAGGTACTGGTAAATTTTTTCAAGGTTCTGCTAGAAATAAAGGTACTTCTGCGTTCTAGAGCTGACTGTACCGGAACAGTTTCACTTATACCTGAAACAGTCTTCACAATGACTTCTTCGTAAGTGTCGCCTCGTTTGAAGACTCCCTTGTAGACCCTTCCAAAAGTGCCTTCGTGAACGAGGATCTCCAGGCGAATGTTGGACCGAGCGGTGTTGAGGTGACGCAGCTGCTCGGCTGGGTCCGTGATGCGGTCTTTTGTGATGGTTTGCTAAGGAAGAAAAAAACACTTTGAATACTAAACATCTCCGTACTCACCATCCTAAATAGTGAAGGTGGTAATGACAAAATACTTCCCAATTGGGGAAAGTTCATTTCAAGCTGTAAACTATTTCCACTGATGATGATGGTTGATAGAAGTAAATTATTATTATGTAAGGTTGTGCCACTTTATGTAGTTACCTAAGTACCTAGTTTTTAAGAATGACACACAAAAGAGAGGAAATATAAACTAAAGTTAGTTTTGGTTACCTTAGTTACTTGTTGAACAAAACTTATGACTGTGAATATGCACTTGTGTATCAAGAATGTATCAGGTGAAAAAAGTTTAAATAAATAATCAGCGTGATGGATACTTTCCCACCAGGCACGATTCGGGGTGGTATATTTGACTAGTAGGTGTTTGTATTTGTTGTTTTAGTTCTAAGTCGGACATATTTTATTGTGATAATCAAATATCTTTGAATCTATTACGTCCTGTTTGCAGTGAAACAGTTACCAGGTGCAGTACATAATTGCATTGAGCGATGCGAGCGGGACGTCCTTGTTAATCAAATCAGCTCCAGTTCTATGGAAGCCGTTTGCAGGCGAAATATAGAATGTTTCACAGGTTTCCTATTTGCAATTGCGTTTGTGAATAACGTTCAATAATTGTCAAAGAAATAAGCATATTGGAAAGCATTTAGCGTTGTCTATGAATACCCGTTACAACAGATCGTTTCCTGATAATTATTTTATTTCCCTTTAAAAAGCATTCGTGATGTGTGTCCGATCAATTACACCAGTACCTATTTCTTACAGAGTAAAAACAGCATTTCAGCGTGTGAGAGTCTTTGCATAAATATATTGACAGATTTTAGTCCATCACTAAAATAACATGCACTGAATAACGTAGTAAAAAAAACTTGTACAGTATGCTGATGAAACAAGAAGATAGTACATTCTATGTACCTACCTAACTAAAAAAAATAAAAAGTAGTTGAAAGTCCTACACGTACATCCAATAAATCGATACATCCATAATAGGTAGCATAGAAAACGGGACCAGTATTGCATACAAATGAAGGTATCGCACTCAAAGATTCTATTAGTTAGAGTTTACATTCAAGAAAGGGGGTCTCACTTTGTTTACAGTCAAACAAAGTCAGCCCGTGAATATTGTCTCTGAGACTTGTGAACGAGAATGGATGTTTTTCCACTAGACGGCACGGCAACGGCATGATAACGAACGATATTGTGGCTCTGTTTTTGCACTGGGATGGTAATACTAATAGTCCACTTAGTTCCAATCTGAGCGCGCACACTCGCGCGCATGCCTCGTACGAAAACAAAACACATGTTTGGCAGGCCAGCGACGATACAGGTGCAGAAGCCGCACCGTCAAGTGGAAAAGCGTGCCATATAAGTTCATTGTTTTTATCAAAGTTTTTATACATGATTTCTTTCACGATACCGTCGACTACTCCGTGCCGTTGCCGTTGCCGTGGACGTGCCATCTAGTGGAAAAACAGCCAGAAGTAAACTCCGTCTGTTAGACGAGACGTTGTTTGTAGTCTTCAATGAGGTGTCGGTGGAACTCATTCGTTCATTCATTCAATTTTGAAGCGAGGGTTCATCTTTTGATACAGTAGGCAAGTGTGCATTTTGTTTGTAAAGGCGTGATTTTTATGTTTTTTTTTTGTATGCAACTTCACTTAGTTTTCAGAAGACTAACATCGAATGCCTTTGATAGGTGTAGATATTAAATAAACGGAATGAAATCGAATATTGTTATTTAACCTACTTGAGTTTCGACTTAGATTCTGTATATTTGGATGCTGCGATACTTTTGTGCTTTTTTGTAAGTCAATATCATTGTTAAGTATTTTAAGTTCTCTTATCTCATATTTTTTTTTGTAACCTTTTATCAACTAGTTTTTTTTCTCTCTAGTTTTTTTTTTCAAACTTGCCCCTTCTACACTCTCTTTCGCTATATTCTTGTTTATTGGGCTTGGCACTGAGCAGAGTTTTTAATTTGCAACCCCCTTTGTCCGTAAATTTATCGCTCGGTTGGAGTCTTCAGGAAATATTATGAATTAGAGAGCCTTAGTGAGGGAGACGTGCTAACGAACCTTTAAGATGTAAATAAGGAAGATTTGTTAGGGCCAAATTAATACTTCGAAGAATTAGAAAAGTTATAAAATATAAATAAGAATACAAAATGTAAAAAACATAAAATAATCTGCATCTTTTAATTATAGTATACCTACATAAAAAATGGTTAGTGGTAAAGTAAAAGATGGTTTAAGGTTTTAAGTAATGTTTTGTACAGTTTAAAAACGTATATAATATAATAAGTAGGTACAATAAGAGAGTGCTTACTTCTACGAAACCATTATAACAAAAGATCTTAGCATAAAGATTCATAATATAAGTACCTACGGACACAACTTTCATAATTATATGCCTACACATACGCCTTTACAAACAAAATGCACACTTGCCTACTGTATCAAAAGATGAACCCTCGCTTCAAAATTGAATGAATGAACGAATGAGTTCCACCGACACCTCATTGAAGACTACAAACAACGTCTCGTCTAACAGACGGAGTTTACTTCTGGCTGTTTTTCCACTAGATGGCACGTCCACGGCAACGGCAACGGCACGGAGTAGTCGACGGTATCGTGAAAGAAATCATGTATAAAAACTTTGATAAAAACAATGAACTTATATGGCACGCTTTTCCACTTGACGGTGCGGCTTCTGCACCTGTATCGTCGCTGGCCTGCCAAACATGTGTTTTGTTTTCGTACGAGGCATGCGCGCGAGTGTGCGCGCTCAGATTGGAACTAAGTGGACTATTAGTATTACCATCCCAGTGCAAAAACAGAGCCACAATATCGTTCGTTATCATGCCGTTGCCGTGCCGTCTAGTGGAAAAACATCCATTCTCGTTCACAAGTCTCAGAGACAATATTCACGGGCTGACTTTGTTTGACTGTAAACAAAGTGAGACCCCCTTTCTTGAATGTAAACTCTAACTAATAGAATCTTTGAGTGCGATACCTTCATTTGTATGCAATACTGGTCCCGTTTTCTATGCTACCTATTATGGATGTATCGATTTATTGGATGTACGTGTAGGACTTTCAACTACTTTTTATTTTTTTTAGTTAGGTAGGTACATAGAATGTACTATCTTCTTGTTTCATCAGCATACTGTACAAGTTTTTTTTACTACGTTATTCAGTGCATGTTATTTTAGTGATGGACTAAAATCTGTCAATATATTTATGCAAAGACTCTCACACGCTGAAATGCTGTTTTTACTCTGTAAGAAATAGGTACTGGTGTAATTGATCGGACACACATCACGAATGCTTTTTAAAGGGAAATAAAATAATTATCAGGAAACGATCTGTTGTAACGGGTATTCATAGACAACGCTAAATGCTTTCCAATATGCTTATTTCTTTGACAATTATTGAACGTTATTCACAAACGCAATTGCAAATAGGAAACCTGTGAAACATTCTATATTTCGCCTGCAAACGGCTTCCATAGAACTGGAGCTGATTTGATTAACAAGGACGTCCCGCTCGCATCGCTCAATGCAATTATGTACTGCACCTGGTAACTGTTTCACTGCAAACAGGACGTAATAGATTCAAAGATATTTGATTATCACAATAAAATATGTCCGACTTAGAACTAAAACAACAAATACAAACACCTACTAGTCAAATATACCACCCCGAATCGTGCCTGGTGGGAAAGTATCCATCACGCTGATTATTTATTTAAACTTTTTTCACCTGATACATTCTTGATACACAAGTGCATATTCACAGTCATAAGTTTTGTTCAACAAGTAACTAAGGTAACCAAAACTAACTTTAGTTTATATTTCCTCTCTTTTGTGTGTCATTCTTAAAAACTAGGTACTTAGGTAACTACATAAAGTGGCACAACCTTACATAATAATAATTTACTTCTATCAACCATCATCATCAGTGGAAATAGTTTACAGCTTGAAATGAACTTTCCCCAATTGGGAAGTATTTTGTCATTACCACCTTCACTATTTAGGATGGTGAGTACGGAGATGTTTAGTATTCAAAGTGTTTTTTTCTTCCTTAGCAAA